>JASDQU010688430.1:15476-28004 GCA_032191745.1 Picea mariana
TAAGCTTATGATGGTATAATCCTAGGATTTTGATCTTCAAGTCTTCTCTTGCTTTTATCCTCCATTTAAGTTGTTGAATTGACTCCATATGCCCAAGGATTGAAGATGGCACTAGTCTTCTTGTTGCAAGTGATAAAACCCTAGCTTAAGCTCCCTTTCTCTCTCAACGCTTTGTATTAGTTTAGGACCTTTTGCATTTGCATCTTCATTTGCTATTATTTTAGTATAACGCCTTGCATTTGTTATTTAGAATATTCTCTAACATAGTCATTGCTGCAATAATTGCATTTTCAGCCATTAAGGCTTGTCATATTTCATCCAATTAACATAGTTTCATGTTGTTTCTCTCATGCAATCATTGGTTAATGGACTATAAGTCTTTTACTTGGTATTTGGCATATTTTCCAGTCTTCTTGCTGATTTCAGAGATCATTTATTGTTGTTGTTATACACTTGTTATATGCTCAAGTATCTTATCCATTTTTGTTATATGCTCAAGTATCATTTTTCTTTTGATAGCTAGTGTTTCACGGCATTTAATTTACTTTCTTAGTTTAATAAACATCAATGATTGTCTCACTAACACCCCTCACACGTGCACAATCAACTTGCCTTGTCTAACTCACCCCCTCCTTGACTTTAACCTAGCCAATCAAGCAAATAATATAGGGGGCCATAGACTTGCCTTAGCTTGCTATAGGATCCCTTGAAGTTGCTAGGGAGGCCTCCCTTGTGTTGGATCTCTATCATTCACTAAAATGAGAGAAGTACTTGCTTAGGTGACAATGGAAATAACTTCCATATGTTACACTTTACAAGCACCTTGTGAAGGCTTTGCACAAGTGCTAATTTGGTTGATAACACACACCATTAATCCAAGAATGAGGTCTTTGCCAAAATTTAAGGAGTTCAAAAACCTTATTGAAGCTCAATGTAAGCAGAAGATGAAGTGTCTTCGAAGTGACAGGAGAGGAGAATTCATTAATAATGCTTTTCATCAATTTATTTTCTCTCAAGGTATATGTTGGCAACAAATTGTTCCTTATACTCCTCAGTAGAATGGTGTCGCTAAGTGGAAAGAATAGGGTTATCATGGAAATGGCCCATTATCTACTTCACTCTCAAAACATGAAGCTTTCCTTCTAGAGTGAAGCAATTCTTTGTGCAACATTTATCATCAACTCCACACCTACTCGTGTTGTCTCTGGTATCACTTTTTATGAACACTTGCATGGGCAGAAGCCCTCTATTTCACATTTAAGAATTTTTGGATCAAGTGCATGAGTCCAACTACTTCATGGAAGGCACACTATATCACTTGTCTAGTATACTCCTTGCCAAACTATGGTTGGCTACAATGAATTTTTTCAGGGGGATATAGCTTTTATGACCCCACCACTCACCATGTAACAGAGCATCATGAGGTTATCTTTGATGAGGTTGTCACTCATGGTCTGCCAAGATCTCTTCCATCAATTATTTCCCATGATGATTATCAACATGTCCTCATGGAATGTGTCTCTTCTTCAACGATGTCACTTCTTGACGACTCTCAACGTGTTGTAGTCGATCTTACCACATCTTCATCAAGTCTTCAAGCACCCACAAGTACCTTTTCAATATCCTCTTCTAGACAGTGCTCTGGACTTATGGGCCTACTCGCTCAACCATTCCCTCTTATATTCTAGAGGTCTCTTCCGGCCTTCCCTCTATTAACGAGGATATGTAGCCTAGTGATGAACCTTCTTTCGATGCGTATTCCAAAAATGATCCCTCTTCTAATGAGAAATCCAATGATGAACTCTCTCCAGATGTGCAACCTCGTTATGGGCCCTCTCCAAATGTGTAACCTAGTGATAGGCCCTCTCCAGATGTGCAATCTAGTGATATCTAGTTCAGTGATGATAGATTATGCTCAAAGTTGCCAGTGTTGGATGATGATGATGATGATCCCAATACTTCATTGTTTCCACCCTTGCCCAAGTGGGCTATTGCCACTATTACTAATGTTGTTGACTTTCTTGCTTGACCTTCTAAATAGTCAGAGTCACCCCTATTGCAGGCCCTTATTTTAGTTGGCCCTCCTCACCCTAACAAATATGAGTTTGTGCCCCTGAAGACCCTTTTTAGCATGATCAATCCCACTATCCATTGTAAAGGCTTTCTTCGTGAGTGGTATGGCTTTTGATGACCCCATTTCAACATGATGGGGGTGAAGAAAATTGAGGTCCTATGAGGCTGCTCAAATAGGTCTGTCCTTGGCTTGTTATGAGCTCTAAGTTTCAATCTCCAAAACTGTCCTTTGATGCGTTTTAGGACAGCAAACAGTCAAGATACTTTCTGCTCATAAGTTTTATGGTTAAGTGTTCTTTGAGGTGCCCTTGCAATTGTTTTCGTAACCCAATGTTAGCAAATGCAATATAACTCAAAACAAGTAACACTCCTCTACTCTTTACAACTATGAAATGCTGATCTAAACTCTAAGCATGCATGAAAATAGGATACAGGTATTTTTGGTGAACATGACTCTGGATAAAACCCCCCGGGGAAATTCAGTTTGGAATGGAAGTATATATATAAGTGATGTCTGAAGCATAGGATACAACAAGTAATACAATACAATGGAACCTGTATACATAGCAAGCTCCTCTCAAGCCTTGCCTAAGGATCCAAGGAGATATGCACCTAAGCTTAGTGCGCCCTTTCCCTTTATTGCTCTATCCACTGAAACAATGCGCCCTTGATCCCTGTAGCTCTGAAGAAGAATCCCTTGCACATGAAGATACTCTTGTGTGCTACCTCTCCACTGAAACTGAAGGATCTGCGATCGTCCAACCGTAGCTTGTGCCTGTTATGAGTGCACCCTCCTCCTATAATGCGCCCTCCTCCAAGCAAGAATCTCCACCACAAATAAGTAAGGGTCTAAGCCTACATGAGCCCTTCATGGAAAGAGGCGCCCAAGCTTCCCTCAACTAATGCTTCCAACCTCATCTTCATGCTCCCTCTCAAACTCTCCAAGTGAACATAAGAGTGAATGAGCCTCCAAGGCACCTATGCACCCCTCTTAAACCTCCCTAAGGATACCTAAGATTTGGACGGCTAGGATCTCCCCATGCCATCTCTAATCAAAGGTTGAGATCATCCCACAATAATCTCACTCACAAACCCACTTTGGGTTAAGTTCCCAAAGTTCATTTTATGTCTATTAATTCACCTACTTTGTGAATTAATTGTCACTTTTGACTTAAAACTCCTAAGTCAAAGTGAAATTAGACATAAAGTACAAGGTACAAAGGTACCAACATCTCCCTTTTGTGGTTAGAAGCTCAAAACCACAAGGGAACCACTTCCCGAGGTACACCAAAACTCAACACTCCCTCTTATCGAGCAAAGTGTTTCTCACCAATCAATCTCGTCCCAGCTATGGACTTCCTTGCCTCCTGGAAAGGCCTAGATGAGTATGGTTGTACCCTCTCATCAAAGTGGCCTTTGTCTTTGATCTGCTCAACCTGTCCTGACACTTATCTGCTCAACCTGCCCTGACATTGGTTTGTCGACCTACCTGATCTGTAGATGGAATTCCATCTCCATCTACCTGAGATCACCTAGATCTTGGCATCTCACCAAAGATCTCTCCCTCAGCATCTCACCAAAGGTCTCTAGGTCTTGGCATCTCACCAAGATCCTCTCCTTGGTCTTTCACCAAAGTCTCTACTCATGGAATGCAAATGAGTCACATCTCTTGGCATTTCACCAAGAGTCTCTAGGTCTTGGCATCTCACCAAGATCCTCACCTTGGTCTCTCACCAAGTGACTTCCTCCTGAAGTGGAATCTGAAGTTGATCTGCTCATCTCCATAACCAAGTGAGAGCCAAACCTCTCTAGCGCCCTGCTGCCACTCATCACTCTCTAATGCTCTGAAGCCCCTTGCACCAACTGTCTGTCTACTCGGCAACTTTGAAACTGAAGTTGTCCCGGGTGGACCAGTCACCCCTGAATATGGTGTCCTCGAAAACTGATTCTACGTCCCATGAAATACAACACTCTCAATCTATGGGACCTCCTCAACTTTGTCTGCGCACCAACCACTGGATCGTGTCTCAACTGTCGAACAACAAGCTATGAGAGAACACTCCCTCTCAAACTGAGTAGAGAACTCCTCCTACTCTGTTGTCGTTGCAGTACCACCCTGCTTCTTCTTCTTCTTGGGACATTGTCCTACATAGTGCCCCATCTCACCACAAACAAGGCATCTCACTTTGCTCATGTCCTTTTGTTGCTCACCTGTCCTCTCGACTATTGCTCCTTGGCCCCAACTTTGGGCCCGTGCTTGGTCTTCTTCTTGCCCTTAGTCACAAAGGCAAGATCAACCTCATTCTCAAACTTGCCACCACTAAGGCTGCCATCTGATGCTAAGACTGATACACTCTAACCAAGTAAAACTGAGCAACTCTGAACAACAGAAATCGGCCTCTAACACACCAATCACAAGTGTGAAAATGAGGCTCCTCAACCTCTGTAAATTTTCCCAACAGGCACTAAATGAAAGGCACTTTCAAATCTGATTTTTGTTCACTGTTTCAGAATATAAACTTGCTGTCCAAAAACAGCCAACAGATCTGATCTTTACACCACAAAAACTGTCCCCTGTTTGCTTCACAAATCAGCCCTCTCTATTGTCCTTCAGCTCTGATACCATGAAGAAAACTGAGGTCCTATGAGGCTACTCAAACAGGTATGTCCTTGGCCTGTTATGAGCTCTAAGTTTCAATCTGCAAAACTGTCCTTTGCTGCGTTTTAGGACAGCAAACAGTCAAGATAATTTTCTGCTCATAAGTTTTATGGTTAAGTGTTCTTTGAGGTGCCCTTGCAAGTGTTTTCGTAATCCAATGTTAGCACATGCAATATAACTCAAAACAAGTAACACTCCTCTACTCTTTACAACTATGAAATGTTGATCTAAACTCTAAGCATGCATGAAAATAGGACACAGGTATTTTTGGTCAACATGACCCTGGATGAAACCCCCYCGRGGAAAACCAGTTTGGAATGGAAGTATATATATAAGTGATGTCTAAAGCATAGGATACAACAAGTAATACAATACAATGGAACATATATACATAGCAAGCTCCTCTCGAGCCTTACCAAAGGATCCAAGGAGATATGCGCCCAAGCCTAGTGTGCCCTCTCCCTTTGTTGCTCTATCCACTGAAACAATGTGCCCTTGATCCCTATAGCTCTGAAGAAGAATCCCTTGCACACGAAGATGATCTTGTGTGCTACCTCTCCACTAAAACTGACGGATCTGCGATCGTCCAACCATAGCTTGCGCCTGCTATGAGTGCACCCTCCTCCTATAGTGTGTCGTCCTCCAAGCAAGAAGCTCCACCACAAATAAGGGAGGATCTAAGCCTTCATGAGCCCTCCATGGAAGGAGGTGCCCAAGCTTCCCTCAACTAATGCTTCCAACCTCATCCTCATGCTCCCTCTCACACTCTCCAGTGAACATAAGAGTGAATGAGCCTCTAAGGCACCTATGCGCCCCTCTTAAACCTCCATAAAGATACCTAAGATTTGGATGGCTAGGATCTCCCCATGCCATCTCTAATCAAAGGTTGAGATCATCCCACAATAATCTCACTCACAAACCCACTTTGGGTTAAATTCCCTAAGTTCGCTTTATGTCTATTAAGTCACCCACTTTGTGAATTAATTGTCACTTTTGGCTAAAAGTGACAAATTTCACTTTTGACTTAAAACTCCTAAGTCAAAGTGAAATTAGACATAAAGTACAAGGTACAAAGGTACCAACATTTCCCTCTTGTGGTTAGAGGCTCAAAACCACAAGGGAACCACTTCCCGAGGTACACCAAAACTCAACAAGGTGATATAGTGATCTTTTGTGATCATCTATCGATATAATGCAATCTTTATGGCCCCTTGTTTAGCTTAAGGGGGGTTGTTGAAATATTTTCGCTAATGTTCACGTGCGGCTGCGTGCAAACCCACTTTCTGGGTAATTGAAGTTGTTAATGAGTCGATCTGTAGGTGGTAGTGGGTAGTTATACCATTATTACACTTTATAATACTTTATTGTAATTTAGGGTAATGTCAACCTAGCCTCCTCCTCGGGGCTAGCACCTGTAATATTCCGAAGCAGGTTCGCCAGGAACTTAGGTGTTTATTTCTGATCGGTTTGTATGATTTTGCTTGATTGTTTTGCAAGTTGCTTTTCAAGGTTGCGTTGCAAGTGTTTTGTTGAGTTTTATAGCATATGGATGATGAATATAACACAGCAACATATGAAAATAGCAAGAAACAAGAGAGATAACACAAGAGAATGATCAACAACTTCAGATCTGACCTTTATTTAGATAATAAGTTGACCTACATACATGGGATCTACAGATCTGGAATAATATAGATAAGATATAGAAGCATGGGTTGAATATGCCTCCAAGATATAAAATAAGTGAAGATGAAACCCTCCTGGTCCTCCAGTAGTAGCATGCAAAGATGAACAAGATCAATTTATTTCCCTTCTGGACTCTTGCACCCATATCTGGCTCAATTGCACACCTCCTGGCTGGGAAACCTCTAGGAATTTTGGCCTCCTCTGCTTTACCCTCCAAACCACTGAAATAAGTTGTAGATCTATAGATTTGATAATGGTAAACACCTATAATGAGTCTCTTTAGCTATTGAGAGTGAACTTACCCTCCAACTCACTAGATCCACTAGTGACAGTGCGCCCTCCTTTAGGAAATCCATCCAATGGCCACAATAAATAAATATGTAGGAGAAAACCACCAATAATAGTTGAGAAAGGGTGCTCTAAACCTGGCAAACCCTCCTGGAAAGAGATTTGCTTCAGATCTCCTTTCAACTGACCAAATCGACTATTTCTCCTCCAACAATGCACCCCGCATACAGAAAACCTCCAGATATGCACCTTTACTCTCCAATCCACTGCAAAAATCAACCTGTAGCTGAATAGAATGGTGAGAGTCGAATCTTTCACCAACTTGGTCAAGCTTGGATCAAGAACAGAGGGATCTTTCACCTCCTTGTTGATCTCTAGGGTTTGTTTACTCAAAACCCTCAAAACGTAAGCTGCATAGATCAAGAAGCAATAAGAGAAAATGACATGAATAATGAGTGAGGCGCTCTCCTCTCTCTTTTATACCTCCATCTTCCAATTTTCAATTGAATTACTTTATTGCTTTTTCTAAGGTTATTACTTTATTTTCTCCTCAAGGCAAATAAACTTTTTTCTACTTTATCAAAGTCACTTTAATAATATAACATTAAGCTCCTCAGTGACACTTTAGCACCTCCTAACCCCTTTTACCCATGGGACTATAGTCTAGAGGGGTGACTAGACTACTAAGTCCTCTAATGTTCTTGTCAAGGAGAGGGGAACATTACAGTCTCCCCTACTGGAAATTGCTTGCCCACAAGCAATCCTGAACCTGTTTGTTATAGTACATGATCACTCTCCCAAGTGGCATCTTCTATAGGCAATTTTTTCCATTTAACTAAGTATTCCTTAATGTCTATGTTCTGTAATTGTTTCGCCCTCACCTCCAAAATCTCCTCTGGAATCAAGGTCAAGTGCCCTTCTTCATCAACTGGTGGTAGCTCTTCATTAGCTACAACATGTTGCCCCAATGCCCTCTCTAGGCATGATACATGGAAAACATTGTGTATTTTGCTTCCATGTGGTAATTCTAATTCATATGAAACTTCCCCAACTTTCCTTTGCACCTTGTAAGGCCCATCGAAACAAGGTTTGAGCTTTTCAATGCCATTTTTGTTAATGGATGCCTGTCAGTATGGTTGTAGCCTCAAATACACCAAGTGCGCTTCACTCTATGCCTGTCAGTGTATAACTTCTACTAGTTTTGAGCCCTTTGCAAATGGTCTTTGAGCTCTTTGATAATGTCTTGAGTTTCCTGAATCCACTCTTTAGCCATAGGGGCCCTGCTATCTCCAAACACAATCTCAAGAAAAGTGAGGGGATCATAATTGTATAAACCTTTGAAGGGAGACATACCAATAAACATGTGGTAAGTGATGTTGTAGCAGTATTCACCCAGATAAAACCACTTGACCCACAGTTTTTGTTGCCCCGATACATAATTGCAGAGGTAACCTTCCACCCACTTGTTCACTATCTCAGTTTTCCCATCTGTTTGTGGATGATAGCAAGTGTTGGGAGTTAACTCAGTACCCACCAGCCTAAACAACTCCTGCCAAAAGATGCTCATAAATTTGTTGTCCCTGTCACTCACAATTGTTTTGGGTAATCCACGCAACCTGAAAACCTCCTTGAAAAATAGATCTTCCACCTGAGATGTGTTCAAGTCCATGGAGATAGCGAAAAATGAGCAAATTTAGTCAAGCGATCAACTACCACAAATATGCAATCATTCCCCTGTGCCTTGGGGAGACCTGTAATGAAATCCATAGACACATTGTCCCACTTACGCTCTAGAATGGGGAGAGGTTGTAATAGACATGTTGGGTGAGTGTGCTCATCTTTGTTCTGTTGGCAAGTGGTACACTCCTTGATGTGGCACATGACATCTCCCTTGAGACCCTTCTAAGCGAACCTTTCCCTTATCTTCTTGTATGTTTTAAGAAATCTCTGATGCCCTGCTAATGATGAGTCATGAAATGCTTGAAGCGCCCTCTTCTTGAATAAAAATTCTGGAACTAGATAGATCCTTCCCTTGTAATAAACGATGTCATCTAAAATCTTGTATCTATCATCCTGTAGCTGTCCATCCATCAACTCACATGCAAATTTGTTTTTAGAGTATTCCACCAATAGATGAGATTTCCAATCAACTGATATCTCTGACATGGAGTGAGTTGAGGGTCTTCTAGACAAGGCCTCTGCCACAACATTGTTTTTTCCCTTGACATATTCTATGAATCTTACTCACCCATTTTTGTTGTCTCTCATTAAGGTCCTTCTTCTCAAGAAAGTACTTGAGGCTATTATGATATGTCCTAACCACAAATTTCCCTTCAACCAGATATTGCCTGAATTTGGCCAAGGCGTGCATTATGGCTAGCATTTCTTTATCATAAACGGTGTACAACAAATTAGGCCCCCTCAATTTGTGACTCTTATAGGCAATGGGATGCCTATTTTGCATGAGAACAGCTCCAACACCCTCTCATGATGCGTCACACTCCAAGATGAATGGCTAAGAAAAATTTGGCAAGGATAATACTGGACAAGTGCTCACCACCTTCTTCATTTTTTCAAAGGTTAATTGTGCCTCATGACTCCACTTAGATGCACCTTTCCTGGTCAAATCAATCAGAGATGTGCATAATTGGGAGAACCCCTTGACAAACTTCCTGTAATAACTGCAAATACCAAGAAATCCCTTGAGTTGTGTGAGTGTTTTGGGTGTGGGTAAATCAATGATTGCTTGGATCTTTTCTTGATGTGTCTATAACCCTTTTGCCCCAATAATGTGCCCCAAATAGAGTACCTCAGTCATTCCAATTTCACATTTTGCTTCCTTGGCATATAGTGATTTCTTTCCCATGATGCTCAAGATCTCATCCACATGTTTGAGGTGATCCTCCCATGTTCTACTGTAAATTAGCAAATCATCAAAGAAGACAAGTACGAACTTTCTCAATTGTTTGTTGAACACATGGTTCATGCATGATTGGAAGGTGGTTGACACATTGGTCAAGACAAAAGGCATGACAAGGAACTCATAATGCCCATAGTGGCATCTAAAGGCTGTCTTATGTACGTCATGTTCCCTCATCCTGATTTGATGGTATCCAGAGCGCAAATCAATTTTAGTGAAGTATATTGCGCCATGTAGCTCATCCAACAGCTCATCTATCCTAGGAATGGGATACTAGTTTTTTATGGTTCTCTTATTCAAGGCCCTGTAATCAATGCACATGTGCATAGTTCCATCTTTCTTCTTCACCAACACAACGGATGATGCAAAAGGACTTCAACTTGGTCTAATATGCCCCATGGCTAATAATTCTTTAATAGCATTCTCAATCTCATCCTTATGCTTCTTGGGGTGCCTATATGGTGTAGTGATGATCGGTTTGGCCTCTTCTTCCAATTCTATGATGTGTTCAAGGCCCCTATCTGGTGGTTGACCTGAAGGAATTGATTCAAAGACCCTTTTATGCTTGTGAAGGATTCTCTACATGTCTGTAGGACACTGCTTGTGCTCTCCACTACGTGCTTCCATAATAAAGCACTCAGTTGCATAGGCCACCTCCTCACGCCTACATATTGCATGCATTTTCTTGGCAGTCACTACTTTAGGTGCATCTCCTGTCATCCCCTTAAGCGTGACCCTCTTCCCTTCTTCTGTGTTGAAAGACATTTCCATGGTTTTGTAGTTGGTGGTAATTGGTCCCAAGGTGCTAAGCCATTACACACCTAATATGATATTAGTGTCTGGAATGTCCACTACATAGAAATCATGTGTTAAGGTGTACCTGCCCAAAGTCAAGCTCATATGTGGAATATACCTGTCACAAGCCATAGTGTGACCTCCTGCTACCTCAACCAGGAAGCCCTCAAAGTCTACTGTGGGAATGTGTTTCCTTTCTACCATAGCAATATCAATGAAACTGTGAGAAGCCCCTCCATTAATCAACACTGTTGCTCGTTGTCCCTGCACCACTCCCTTCATTCAAAAACTATTAAACCTGGGCACTCCTCTAATAGAGGCAATAGTAACCTTCTTGAGTCCTGCATCATGATGTGAGGGTACCCCATCACCTTGCACATGCAAGGCTTGTTCTTCCTTCCTGTGGCTCACCTGTATGTTATGGATGGATCCACTCTCCTCATCATCTGTCTCTTCCTCACTGTTAAACACCAATTCTATATAGTGAATCTTCCCTTTGCCCATACACCTATGACCTGGTTGCCATGGTTCTTTGCAAGAGAAGCACAGTTGCTTCCTCCTCAACTCTCTTCTTGTAGCTTCATCCATCTTTCCCTTTCCCTTGTCAGTCTGTTTAGTGTCTTGACCCCTTGTAATGATTGGGGGTCTAGGTGTAAACTTGTTTTTATTGGCTGCTCCTACTAGATCTCTGGTGCGCTCAATGGCATCCTGTAAGGTTACAGGCTTGAAGGCCTTAAACCATCCACGTACTGGTTCAGTCAACCCTTCTATATACATCATTAGTAACCTGGATTCTGACATGTCAGGGACCATAACTAACACTCTTTGGAACTCCTCAATGAAGGCTTCAATTGACCCTGTCTACCTAATCTGTGTGAGCTCCTTCAAATAAAGCTTTGGATCCTCCCTATCAAATCTATCCATGAGTCTTTGAGTGAAGTCAAGGTATGAAGTGACATGCTCATGACCCAAAGTGGTCATCCCATGAAACCACCAGTCATGCACTTTGCCATTCAAGTGTAATGTTGCAAACTTGATGGCCTTCTCCTCTTCCATGGGATTCAACTGAAGGAATGCATCCATCTTTTGTACCCAATCCTTGTTTGAAATCTGACTAGATCCATCGAAGTGGGGCATCTCCATTCTTCCTACCTTGCACCCTAACTCATTGTCTCCTCTATAATGTCCCTTAGACTTTCGCTTATGCATTAGGTGGCAATATTCTCCCAAAGAAACCTGTCTTCGGAAACCTACACTTAGAGAGTTGTATGCTCTCTCCAAATCCTCCCATTCTTCCTCAATGCCTCCATACCCAAAGGCATTTGTGTCCCTTGGTCGTGCCTCCAAGAAGGTAGGCATATATGGCCTAGGTGCGGTCCTGCTAGCTATGTGGGAATGAGAATGTGTGCCTCTAAATGATCTAAGGGCCTCTGCATAATGTTTATGCCCAGATTCCTCGTCATGACATATTCCCCTCTGAGATCCACCAACCCCTTGGTTTCCTCCAAAGAGAGGTGGGTCCTTGCCATGTCTTTGCTCCATCAAGAATTGTGAGAGCATACCCTGATGCTTGCGTTGTTCCTCCATTATGGCTATCATTCTATCCTGGCCTTTCTAAAAATTTGTAAAGGATATCTTTAGTTCTGCCTGACCCATAGACAAATGATTTTGCATCTCTTCTAGACTTACATTGCATGACAACCTGGTTGTTCTGTAAAGTAGCATTCACTGTTTGAATCACCCTTTCAGCTAAAAGTGTTTCTTCTTTTGACCCTGCACTTTCTATTACATGTGTTTCCCCCATGCTTTCTTCTAGCTCTTTTGTCTCTTGAATACTTGATGCAGGTTTCCCCCACAGCCTCTCCTCCTGGGCATCAGTGTTTTATCACAAGTTGGCGAAGGAATTCACTCTGATACCTGTTGAAATAATGTAACTGCAAAGAGTATTCTTATTATTATTGATATATTATTCATAGGATCAATCCCCATTGTGGATTGATCATGTCGGTTATTGTAATAGGACCAAATCCCCTTTTGTGGATTGGTCAAAAGACAATTGTAATACACAGAATAAGAAATCGACGCCAGCAGATATTAAAGAGGCCCA
>JASDQU010688431.1:2753-14722 GCA_032191745.1 Picea mariana
GTGTTATATCTCCGCTCTCATTTCATGCCGAAAATAATCTGGATCAGTGGTATCAGAGTAGGCTACTCTTGTTCGTTTTTCAGTGCATGTCCCTGACGAGGTCCAAGTATAGCAAGTTGGGTCTTGAGCTTGTCTCTCTTGAGGAAAATCCCTCTCGCACACCCAAGAAACCCTCAATGGCGAAAGTAAATAAAAACGACAGACCAAACGATTCTATCAATTTGTTGCGTGAGCAAGCTCTCACGTGATAGAGGGACGAAATGATGGAGAATGTTTCCCACATCCTTCAACGCCTGTCAATAGCATCAGGCGTATCTTCATCAAGTGGCCACTTTGGAGGCACCTCACCTTTCAAGGTACAAACTAATTTTAATATTCTTGTATTTGAAGGACAGATAGATGCAAAAGCCCTAGACAAATGGTTAAATCTGCTAGAAGTTTATTTCTGTGTTCACAATTTTTTCGACAGAGAAAAGATCACCTTCACACTCCTTAAAGCTCTCCCCCATGTCAAACATTGGTGGGAAACTTACTAGGAGCAGATTTCCATAGAGGACTCTGGAATATATGGGGTCAAGCCCACTTGGGATTTTTTTTTGGATGCGCTAAAGGAACAGTATTACCATGTTGGCAACTATGAGGACCAATCATGAGATGGACCACACTGCGGAAAAAGAGGGGCCAAGCAGTTCCAGAGTTCACCAATACCTTCCATACCTTGTGCACCAAGCTGGGTATCAAGGACTCTGAACAACATTTGGTTCTAAAATACCGTGGGGCTCTACATAGATACATCCAAACTGAAATGGATTTTCTAGACATCTCATTACTCGGTTCTGCTTATCGATATGTTGTTAAAATCGAGCAAAAGTTTAAGCACTAGAACAAGTGGGAGTTCGGATCTACAAATCCGCAACAAACAAATTATGAGAAAGACGACCTTAACAAACAGCTTCCTGAAAACCATTCTAATCCACAAGAAAGGAAGGGTCACGGGAAGACAAAGAGGGACACCAAAAAATGGTGTGATTTCCACAAAAGCCCCTGGCACAACACCGATGAATGTCGTTCAAAACAGTCATTGGTAATCGAGATCAAAGACAAGGAGTCGAACCCTGATTCGAAATCTGTTTCTAAAAATGTTGGTAAAAGACAGATCATCGATGCATACCCCACTACTATTGTTGCGACCACAAAAATTCAACCAGAAAAACCAACACGTCCAGAAGAGGGGGAACGCCTTTTTCATTCATAGATGTGGGTGAAGGGGACCCCGCTGCATTTTATTATTGATAGCAGAAGTCAAAAGAACCTCAGCTCAGGAGAGGTCGTCAAACAGCTGGGATTGTCGACAACACCACACCCATAGCCATACAACATCAGGTGGCTTCGCCAGGGACAAGATCTCTATGTCAGCAAACAATGTCGATTGTCATACGGCATCCAGCCCTTCAAAGATGAGGTATTATGTGATGTCGCCCCACTGGATGTTTGTGATGTTCTCTTGGGCCAACCATATATGTGGAAGCACCATGTTGTTTATGAGTCTCGACCCCACATTGTCATTGTTTCTCTAAGGGGTCAAATATACATAATACCAGAGGTAGTTCCAACTATTGTTCGACCTAAATAGTATCACAAGGTAGTATCTCATACTACAAAATTCAGCTTCTTCAAAATCTGTTCAAAAGGTGAACAAAAGGATATTGCAACCACTACAGCCTCGGCCCAACCACCTTCTATCCAACAAAAGCAAGTCGACAATATTGCAGCAAAGTGTAAARATTCCTTTTGCACATAGGAATCTCATGTAGCTAGACTRGTTATAAAGGTCCAACCCTTCCATCCACATGTTCTTGACAACCTTCAACAAGATAAGCAACACAACTTCTCCAACAAGGCAAGCAGCTCATCAAGATGCAGATTTGGCAAATGCTTTGCCCTCTCCCCTGGGCACTCAACGCAATGCAGACCATTGCTTCCTAAGAAGGGAGGATTTATTTAGGTGMATATYGGTGGCCACCCACCTTTTCCAACTGGCTCAATACAGTTTTCTGACAATTTTGGTAATTTAATATTTTTAGCAGTTTTTAACTTCCGGGGCCATTTTGAGGGCCTAAATGAAGRTTTTTTAGGATCAAGCTTCTCGATGAAAGTCRAAGGTTYTGATTGATCCCCCTAATTGAATCTCTTCGACGATACCTTTCCAACRCGCTATCGTGCACCCCAAATGGAGATCGTATGCCAAAGTTATGCCCCCAGAAAGTTGATACACCAAACTACCCAAAACGAGGTCCACAAAACTGTTGGTTTTTCATCTTCCGGGGTTAGTGTTTTGGATTTTATTTATGATAAAAAGGACTTTGGAGTCTCATTGTAAAATCATCTTCTTGCGAATGTGAGTAGTCATCACATATCTTCTTAGAGATAAGCTGCCACCGTTCTAGCGAGTCTCTCACTCTATATTTTTACAATCTCTGTACATTTATTTCATTAATAGAAATTGTGTATTACTGTATATCTGTGAGTCTTTTTATATCTCTGATTGTTACATATCAAAATTACTCACTTCAATAGTGTCACATTTTGTCCATAAGTGTCGCAAGTGTCACAAATATCATACTGCCATCTTGCCTATGTCGTGTCTCGAACGACATCACAAGGACACTTGAGACACCCTCAAACACTGGTTTAAGAAGGAGAAATCATCTGATGAAGAGTAAAAAGAATTTTCCATGAAGAGAACTACTTAAAAAATAATTTTGAAGGCCAGCGCTCCCCTACCCACTATCAAGGAGTGCCAGCACTCCCTACCCTCTTTGGGGGAGAATTCCAGTACTCTGTGCACCCTTCTGGGGTAGCGCTTGGCTTGTTTAGGGAAATTTTGGGCAGCTCTCCCCTACCCATTGTCAGGGAGTGCCAATGATCCCTACCCTTCTTTGGGGGAGCGTTGCAACACTCTGTGTCCCCTTATGAGGGAGCGTTGGGATGTTTGAGGGGAATCTTTGACTGTTGAAGAAAATCAGGGGAAAATCCCCCTCATCTCTGGAGTTTGTTGGATTTGAATCTGAGGTCAAGGCTAGATCTTAGGGAGGATCCACAACTRATGGAGAAAGATCCTYAACCTATCCCAAGAATCTCTAAGGTGGTTGGGCCTCTCCAAGATTATATAAGGAGGCCTTCTCATGGTGAAAAKCACAAGGCAGTTTAGAGGCATCAAACTTATGATCTCATAAGGGAGATTTATYAGTGAAAGTTACAGTCATTTTGATCGTGGAACTTTTGAKMAAGGGTCTGGACAAAGAGAGCTTGGTGAAGTTGYTGCATCTACATCTATGGTTGTAAGCACTTTGCTTTGTTTTCATTAATATAAACATGTGCTTGGCYTGTTTTCTTTAAGTTTGTGTATGTTTCATGAACTTGTTTCTTTTGATAGATCTATTATGAAGCTAATCATGGTAGAGTAGGAAGTATATTTCGTTGTTGTTGCTCATTGTATTGCAGGACCTTCTGAAGAACTTGGAGATCAAGATCAGCCTGGATCGAGCAAGGACAAACGTCTTAAAGGTATTTACCTTTATTTCTTCTTCTTCCTTGAATAGTTTAGCTTCATGAAAAGGAATGTCAGTGTCCACATTAGCACCTTTCTATCTTGGTTATAGGGGTCTAGTATCCAAGAGGAAATCCACTTGTCCTCAGGGGGATTTTCCTGTAACAGAAATTGGTGACTCCAATGGGGAAGGAATCCTATTTTTCTTTCCTTGTTCTGTCCCTTCCCTTTTCCCACCTTTCATATCACTTTTACTATTTGTTCATCATCTATTAGCCTTCTCCTACCTTCACTAGCAATTTCACCAATTTTTGTTCATTCTGGGTGAGCTTTTCTTCTTTTTTTAACTGTTTTTTGAATTTCTAGGTGGCTCAACGCACCCTTGTAGGCCATACTAGAGCACCATCACTCCCCTACAGTTTCTTAGGGATCATTACAACACTCTATGCACCCTTATGGGGAAGCGCTAGTCTCTTTTTTGAGAGTTTTTGCCTTCTTATGCTCAATCTTTTGCAACCTTTTTGTAGAGATCTTTACCTAGAGTTTGTCGTTGGTTTGTGAAGTTGTTTGGATTGGTTTTTGATGGTTTTTTATTCTTATAACTCCCTATTGTTTTTCTTGGAGCTTAAAACCTTTTTCAGAAATGTGAAATTGTCTTTTCTAGCGATTTTTTGACAAGACAGTTTTGAGTGATTTCTCTTTCTCCCTATCATTTCTTGGATTCTTATCTGCATTTTATTGTATTCCTTGAATGATTTATTGGTTGTAGAATCCTTGATGGTGTTCTTGCTTGTTAGAACAAGTATCTACTTTTTTTCTTTCATACCTCACTGCCTTGAGTGCATGCTTTGTTTGTAGTCCTTTTGCTTCGTGTCTTTTGCATCTGCATAGGACTCTTTCTCCTAATTGAAAGTAGTGGAGCATTGAAGGTTTTGTATTTACTTTATGTATACGTCATAATCAAACAAAGAAGATAAATGAATTTTTTTCTTTTGGGTAGTGAAACTATCTTGCATTTGAAGTAGCGAAATTGCATGGTTTTTGGCTTTTTTGGGACATTGTGCATCTATAATGATGAATGTTTTCTCCTTCTTGTAACATAGCTTTCATTGAAATGAAAAGATTGCATCTTCATATCTTTGCATAAATTTCGAGTCAGTCAAAACACCATATTATCCACGCCATTTTCCTTTTGAGTAACAATGGACTTAAAAATAAAGCACTAAACTAAAAATTGATTAGACATTTTTATATTTTCTGGTAGCAAACCTACATCAGATTAGTTGTAGGGCTTTGGAATAGGTGTGAAAGATAACTTTCCAAAGCTAAAAAAAAACATAGAATATTATGTTAGGGAGCGGTGAAATCTAATTGCTACATTTTGTCTGGGGAAGTTCTTCTCATACAAGGGTCAAACCTGAGGTTGCATTAAGACTAGTACAGTTACTCACCCTGCTTTGTTGGTCTTGGTGTAGAGATTGCGCGTATTATGGGGGTCACTTGAAGGTATACCCACAATGATGAGTAGAATCCTTTCAAATTGATTTTGGGCCAAATACCATGCCCTTGCGCGTGGATCAGACTGTCGATTGTTTCCCCAAGCATCATTGGTGTAGTTGGTAACCTTAGTGGCCTATCTCTTTAGGGTCTTTACACAAGGTGATTGTGGAGGGGCAAGTCTTCACGGTACCTGGAATCGAAGTTGGCCAAACTCACTTAGGCTCCTTGGAGGGTATACCCACGTTTATGTGTGGGAGCTTGCACCAAGGTGTAAGTCCATTAAGCAGGTTGTCAATGTAACTTTTCCACATGCTCTATCTCAGCCCCTTCTTACTTTGTTCTCGTGATGTTGGATTTCATCACCAACTAGTGTGCTCATTGTGAGAAGGTTTTGTTTGCTTGTTTGCTTACTATATTTTTAGCGTGTACTGTTTGTTCTCCCTAGCAGAATCTAGGTTGGATCTTTATTTTTTATGGCGTCAGTTCCCGAAATGACCAATGAAGGAAACCCTTTGCTAGGGGAAACCTTTGTTTTTCCTTCTTACAGAAACATTGGTCCTCCTTACATCGCTACTTTGAGCCTTCCAGGTCTCACAATTGGGTTACCAGTATGGTTGTTTTCCACTCCGGTGATCTCAAATGCAAGTGCTTCATATGTAAGCACACCACCCACACATCGACCTCATGTCAACCTTTCTCCTTCTTCACCCGTCAGGTCTCCTTCCATTTCCCCTTCTTCGCCTAGTGAAAGCTCTAAAGAAAGTATCCAAGTTGATAATAAGAAGAAGAAAGAGAAAGAGAAGAAGAAGAACCAGAAAGGGACCAAGCCTCCAACTACATTAGATGTTGGATCCAAGCAACCAGCTACTATTAATAGTACTGGGAGTGTTGATGAGGTCGATAAGACTACAACGAAGAATTTGAAACCCAAATTCCCTTGCAGTCTTTGTAAGGGTGACCACTTTCTRAGGGATTTCCCTGGTATTCCCAAKGTCTTATAAATGTGGTCMTCCACRTCATCGGCCCCYGATRKACATGTTGGTGAYRCCCCATCAACTAGTGRCRTTAAGGTTGGTAAGAAGAAGACAAYTGTCAAATTYCCTTGTATGTTATGYRAAGGTGATCATTATTCTCACCTTTKTCCTCGTWTGGAYRAGGCTTCTTCTCTTTKGGWAAAGCTTCAACTYCCAMCTSGTTATCATAAKATTTCCCYCAACCCATCGTTAGTTRWYGGAMTRGTCAATCYGGTTCCATCCTCGRTCAGTTYGRTTGATCAGGTGGTCAATCTWGTTTCATCCTTGGTTGAACCACTAACCAAAGTAGTTGATCCAGTTCTGTCATYGATCAGCCCCACTTTTCATCTGAAAAGTGAAACCCAAGTGACTGATACAGTCCCTTCATTGGTCAATCCCACCCTTCATCTGAAGAGTGTTAACGTGGTCAATCCCACTCCTCCTCTGACGATTACCAAAGTGGTTGCTTTGGTCCCTTCATCAGTYAGTCTGGTTGATCATGTAGTCAATTTGGTCATGTCCTTAGTTGAACCAGTTRAAAAAATGGTTGATCCAATCCTATTTTCGATCGATCCCAGTCTCCCGTTAGAGAGTGCAACCCAAGCGGTCGATCATTTTCCACCTGTTGACCCCATTCTCCCCTTGGAGAATGAAACCCAAGTGATCGATTTGATGTCATTATTGATCGATCCTACTCTCTCGTTAGAGAGTAAACCCAATTATGCCCACGTTTTTCTCGTTGATACAGAATCTACCATGCTGGGGGGCATTCCTCCTTCTCCCACGAAATCCCCTCCAAGTAATGAGGCCATCCTTTTTTATTGGGGTGTGCTAATTGGACCTCGTCTTCCCTCTCACATTCCTTTCAATATTACAGTACAGGTTTATGGTCGGGATGTTCCTCATGCACTAATGGATGAAGGTTCATCCGTTAGTATTTTGTCCTCTATTGCTTGGCAAGCTTTGGGTTATCCTCATCTTGTGCCGGTTACCCAGACTCTGTTCGCTTTTAACAGAAGAACTAGTCACCCTTTAGGGATTTTTCCCCAGTTTCCTGTAACTTTGGGAGGGAAAATTGTCTTTATTGACGTTATGGTTGTCGAGGACCCCTTGGATTTCAATTTACTACTTGGGCAAGATTATGTCTATGCCATGAAAGTTATCATGTCCACTCTTTTTCATTTGATATCTTTCCCGCACGATGGAAGAATGGTGACTATTGATCAACTTTTGTGCATTGGTCCTGACTTGATTACCAACCCAATGACCTCCCTAAATGGTTCTTATATGTAGTCGGCATCACCCCTGCCACAGGTCAATTATGTGGCATTGTCTCCCATGACTTCAACTTTTGATGACTTAGATCTGGTAGTTGACATGGTGATCTCTTCGGTAGGGCTATTGGAGCCTAATCTCCTTACCCCTGACGAGACCCTCAACATGTGTTCCTTCTATAGCATTCTTCTTCCATCCAATGAAGATCTCTTGGAATCCATGACCAAGTTTTGTCCCTTGACATGGTGTCCTTCCAGAGTGTTATCCTCTTGGAAACCATGATCAAGAAGAAGTCACAAGCATAGTTTCTCTTCTCCGTGGAAAGCTCATTAAAAAATGAAACAGAGGTCTTGAGCATAGTTTTCCTTTCTGTAGCAAGCTCATTAAAAATGAAATAGAAATATGGAGATTGAACCCAGAGCCTTGAGCATAGTTTTCTTCTCTATAACAAGCTCGTTAAAAAATGAAATAGAAGTCATGAGCATAGTTTTCCTCTCTGTGGCAAGCTCGTTAAAAAATGAAACAGAGGCCTTGAGCATAGTTTTGTTTTCTCTCTGTAGCAAGCTCGTTAAAAAATGAAACAAAGATCTGGGGATTGAACCCGGAGCCATGAGCATAGTTATTTTCTTGTGTAAAGATCGTTAAAAAAATGAAACGGTCACCTCTCCTACCAAGTCGATTCTTTCGTTAGGTCTCGTATTTAATACTTCATCTCATCCACCTGTATCATTTTTCTCCATATAGTACAGAAATTGGTGACAACCTCAAAGTCGATGAATGATTTGAAGCTTAGGGGGCATGTCTCCAGCCTTTGATGATCATTCTGCAGTTAAGCCACTAGCTTTCAAGATGGGGGGCGAAGTACCGATCTTAGACTTTATTCTTTCTCGTGCTCGTAAAAAACATGAGAACGCAACTGAGTAGACTTTTATCACTTTTTCAAACTCGTAAAGGTTATACGAAAAAAGGAACCCCTTGGAGTCTCCTTTAAGCTCTTTTTCAGACTCTCTAAACATGAAAAGATTGTTGAGTGATCTTGCTTCCTTTCCCACTCGTTAAAAGGTTTGAAAGGGCGTCTTTCGAGTGATAATTTATCTCTTTTTCGGCCTCGCGAGACTAACATTACAAAAAAGGACAACACTAGAGTCATCTTTAAGTTCTTTTCAAACTCTCTAAACATGAAAAATCACCGAGTTTACCTTCTCTGGACTCGTTAAACAATCATACATTGAAGGGCCCATACGGGACCAAACCCTTACTTCTTCCAGTTTGTTAAACAAAGGAAGAGGGACTTACCGAAGGTGAGTTATATCGAGCATGTGTTACCCTCCTCGAGCTTGTTAAATTAAAAAGAGGTACTTGTCTATCTGGATGGGGGAAAAAATTGAAGGAAGCACGCCAAGCATTTTTTGGGAACATTAAAGGTCACTCTTACGGTCGCCCTTGAACATGACACTTTGTCTTTGCACGCATTTTAAATCCACTGAACCTCTGCACTTAACCAATCCTCTGAGTTTTCTTACTCCTTTGGGTCACCCGATGAAAGTCACCGTATCCATTGCATCATCGTGTTTTGGTACATGTCATATTTCTGTTGTTGTGCCTCAGTGTTCAAGGGAAGTATCTGCCTCGAGAGTCAACCATCACAAATTTCCTATTCCAATACCTGTGTCATCCCATGTTCATTTGATCCACCAATTAACATCTCTGTGTCTATTTTGTGTCATTGATGGGGGATATATCAAGGCCCTCCTGCAACAAATCTATTCCTATCGACTTCAACACATTATCTGGGAACTAGACTTAGAAACCAGTTAGTACCTTGGGACCTACATGCCTCAATGGAAGGCCTCCTTGCTTTCGACAATGGGTTACATCATTGACCCCTGATCGTATGATTCCACGGATGTTCGAATTCAGCACATTTGTTCACATTCACTGGAATGTACTAGGGTACCTTGGGAATCATTGACATCAATGGTGATTTCCCTCGTGCTTGTTAACGGTTTACCTCATCGACCAGTAATCAAGTGGTTTCTACCATGTTTGACATCAGAACATCTATTCACATGGTTAGACTTGTACCGCATCAGGATCAGTAAGAAGACCCTGGGTTGAGTGATCACTCTAATATATATACTTTGCCCAGGTTACGACGGAGTTTCTCTTGAATATTGACACATATATTGTCATATAGATCCACTTTGTATTGGTTTGTGGCTATGTCTTGTTGYCTCRTAGATCCACTGTGTATTTTTTGTGGCTACGATCAGTTCATATCATGGAAGTATAGAACCACATTGTATMTTGGGTGGCTATACCTTTTTGTTAATACAATTATGGATCCGCAATGTATTTTATGGCGGCCATACCTTGCAAGTCTTTATCACCCAAGCATAGGTATGTCTTCCTTGGGTTTGAAACATCTCATTATATTTGTTTGATGGTTGTGTGTAGCTTCTGTCAGGTTCTCCAAGTCCATACCCTTTCTCGAAAAAGTCTACAAAGTACTTCATTCATCACGTCTTCTAACTTCACACTTTGGGGGGGAAATCTGTTACACATCAAAATTACTCACTTCAATACTGTTGCAAGTGTCTTCATTACAAGTGTTGCAAGTGTTGCATTTTTTCCATAAGTGTCGCAAGTGTCACAAACATCATATTGCCATATTTCTTATGTTGTGTCTCAAACGACATCACAAGGACACTTGAGACACCCTCAAAGACTAGTTTAAGAAGGAGAAATCATCTAATGAAGAGTACAAAGCATTTTCCATGAAGAAAACTACTTAAAAATCAATTTTGAAGGCCAACGCTCCCCTACCTACTATCAAGGAGTGTCAGCACTCCCTACCCCTCTTTGGGGGAGCGTTGGGCTTATTTAAAGAAATTTTGGGCAGCACTCCCCTACCCATTGTCAAGGAGTGTCAGTGCTCCCTACCCTTCTTTGGGGGAGCATTGCAACACTCTATGTCCCCTTCTGAGGGAGCGCTAGGTTATTTGAGGGAATCTTTGACTGTTGAGAAAAATCAAGGAAAAATCCCCCTCATCTTTGGATTTTGTTGGATTCAAATCTGAGGTCAAGGCTGGATCTTAGGGAGGATCCACAACTGATGGAGAAATATCCTCAACCTATCCCAAGAATCTCTAAGGTGGTTGGGCCTCTCCAAGCTTATATAAGGAGGCCTTCTCATGGTGAAAAGCACAGGGCAGTTTAGAGGCATCAAACTTATGATCTCATAAGGGAGATTTATCAGAGAAAGTTACAGTCATTCTGATCGTGGAACTTTTGAGCAACGGCCTAGACAAAGAGAGCTTGGTGAAGCTATTGCATCTACACCTATGGTTGTAAGCACTTTGCTTTGTTTTCATTAATACAAATATGTGCTTGGCCTGTTTCCTTTAAGTTTGTGTATGTTTCATGAACTTGTTTCTTTTGATAGATCTATTATGAAGCTAATCATGGTAGAGTAGGAAGTATGTTTCATTGTTGTTGCTCATTGTATTGCAAAACCTTCTAAAGAACTTGGAGATCAAGATCAGCCTGAATCGAGCAAGGACAAATGTCTTAAAGATATTTAACTTTCTTTCTTCCTCTTCCTTGAATAGTTTAGCTTCATGAAAAGGAATGTCAGTGTCCACATTAGCACCTTTCTGTCTTGGTTATAGGGGTCTAGTATCCAAGAGGAAATCCACTTGTCCGCATGGGGATTTTCCTCTAACACCAATATATCTCTGTTATATTGTTGTCTCTCTTGCAATATCTCTGAATATTTATGTGTTATATCTCCGCTCTCATTTCGTGCTGAAAATAATCTGTATCAATGGTATCATAGCAGATTGCTCTTGATCATTTTCAGTGCATGTCCTCGACGAGGTCCGAGTATAGCAAGTTGGGTCTTGAGCTTGTCTCTCTTGAGGACAATCACTATCGCACACCCAAGAAACCCTCAATGGCGGAATAAAAGAAAAATGACAAAGCAGACAATTCTATCAATATGTTGCTTGAGCAAGCTCTCACGTGACATAGGGATGAAATGATGGAGAATTTTTCCCACATCCTTCAACGCCTGCCGATAGCATCAGGCACATCTTCATCAAGCTATCACTTTGGAGGCACCTCTCCTTTCAAGGTACAAGTTAATTTTGATATTCCTATATTTGAAGGACAGATAGATGCAGAAGCCCTAGACAAATGGTTAAATCTGCTACAAGGTTATTTCTCTTTTCACAATTTTTTCGACAGAGAAAAAATCACCTTTGCACTCCTTAAATCTCTCCCGCATGTCAAACATTGGTGGGAAACTTACTGGGAGTAGAGTTCCACGGATGAGTCTGGAATATATGCGGTCGATCCCACTTGGGAATTTTTTGTGGATGTGGTAAAGGAACAGTATTATCCTGTTGGAAACTATGAGGACCAATACATGAGATGGACCACACTACGGCAAGAGAAGGGCCAAGTAGTTATGAAGTACACCAATACCTTCCATACCTTGCGCACCAAGTTGGGTATCAAGGACTCTGAATGAAATTTGGTTCTAAAATATTGTGGCGCTCTACACAGATACATCCAAATTGAAATGGATTTTCTGGACATCTCATCACTCGGTTCTTCTTATCGATATG
>JASDQU010688431.1:14742-26612 GCA_032191745.1 Picea mariana
CACATCTTCATCAAGCTATCACTTTGGAGGCACCTCTCCTTTCAAGGTACAAGTTAATTTTGATATTCCTATATTTGAAGGACAGATAGATGCAGAAGCCCTAGACAAATGGTTAAATCTGCTACAAGGTTATTTCTCTTTTCACAATTTTTTCGACAGAGAAAAAATCACCTTTGCACTCCTTAAATCTCTCCCGCATGTCAAACATTGGTGGGAAACTTACTGGGAGTAGAGTTCCACGGATGAGTCTGGAATATATGCGGTCGATCCCACTTGGGAATTTTTTGTGGATGTGGTAAAGGAACAGTATTATCCTGTTGGAAACTATGAGGACCAATACATGAGATGGACCACACTACGGCAAGAGAAGGGCCAAGTAGTTATGAAGTACACCAATACCTTCCATACCTTGCGCACCAAGTTGGGTATCAAGGACTCTGAATGAAATTTGGTTCTAAAATATTGTGGCGCTCTACACAGATACATCCAAATTGAAATGGATTTTCTGGACATCTCATCACTCGGTTCTTCTTATCGATATGTTGTTAAAATCGAGCAGAAGTTTAATCAATAGAACAAATGGGAATTCGGATCTGAAAATCCACAACAACCAAAGTATGAGAAAGATGCCCTAACAAACATCTTCCTGAAAACCAGTCTAAGCCACACGAACAGAAGGGTCACGGGAAGACAAAGAGGAACACCGAAAAATGGTGTGATTTCCACAAAATCCCCATGCACAACACCGATGAATGTCGTTCAAAACAGTCATTGGTGGTAGAGATCAAAGATAAGGAGCCGAACCCTGATTCTGAATCTGATTCTGAAAATACTGGTAAAAGATAGATCATCGACGCATACCCCACTGCTATTGTCGCTACCACCACAACTCAACCAGAAGAAGGGGAGCACCTTTTTCATTCACAGATGTGAGTGAAGGGGACCCCGCTACATTTTATTGTTGATAGTGGAAGCCAGAAGAACCTCATCTTAGCAGAGGTCGTCAAACAGTTGGGATTGTCCACAACACCATACCCACAGCCATACAACATTGGGTGGCTTCGCCAAGGACAATATCTTCGTGTCAGCCAACAATGTTGATTGCCATATGACATCTAGCCCTTCAAGGATGACGTATTATGTGATGTTGCCCCATTGGACATTTGTGATGTTCTCTTGGGCCAACCATATATGTGGAAGAGCCATGTTGTTTATGAGTCTCAACCCCACAGTGTCATTATTTTTCTATGGGGTCATCTCTACAGAATACCATAGGTAGTTCCGGCTACTGTTCCACCTAAACAATGTCGCAAGGCAGTATATCACACTACAAAATTCAGCTTCTTCACAATATGTTCAAAAGGTGAACAAAAGGATACTACAACCATTACAGCCTCGGCCCAAGCACCTTTTATCCAACAGAAGCAGGTCGACAAGATTGCAGCAAAGTGTAAATATTCCTTTTGCACATAGGAATCTCAGGTAGCTAGACTGGTTAAAAAGGTCCAACCCTTCCAGCCACATGTTATTGACAACCTTCAACAAGCTAATCAGCGCAACTTCTCCAACAAGGTAAGCAGCTCATCAAGATGCAGATTCAACAAACGCTTTTCTCTCTCCTCTGGGAACTCAACATAATGGAGACCCTTGCTTCCTAAGGAGGGAGGATTGATCCAGGTGGATATCGGTGGCCACCCACCTTTTCCAACTGGCTCAAAACAGTTTTCTGACAATTTTGGTAATTTACTATTTTTAGCAATTTTTAACTTGTGGGGCCATTTTGAGGGCCTAAATGAAGGTTTTTTGGGATTGACATTCTCAATGATAGCCAAAGACTCTGATTGAGCCCCCTAAATGAATCTCCTCGACAATACGTTTCCAACGAGTTATTTTGCACCCCAAACAAATATCGTATGCCAAAGTTACACCCTCGAAAAGTTGATACACCAAACTACCCAAAACGGGGTCCACAAAATTGTTGGCTTTTCATCTTCTGGGGTTATGGTTTTGGATTTTCTTTATGATAAAAAGGCCTTTGGAGTCTCATTGTAAAATCATCTTCTTCCGAATGTGAGTAGTCGTCACATATCTTCTCAGAGATAAGCTGCCACCAGTCCAGCATGTCTTTCACTCTGTATTTTTACAGTCTTTGTACATTTATTTCATTAATAGAAATCATGTATTATTGTATATCTGTGACTTTTGTTATATCTCCAATATATCTTTGTTATATTGTTGTCTCTCTTGCAATATCTCTGAATATTTTTGTGTTATATCTCCGCTCTCATTTTGTGCCGAAAATAATTTGGATCAATGGTATCATAGTAAGCTGCTCTTGATCGTTTTTCAGTGCATGTCCCCGACGAGGTCCAAGTATAGCAAGTTGAGTCTTAAGCTTGTATCTCTTGAGGACAATTGCTCTTGCACACCCAAGAAACCCTCAATGGCAGAAGAAAATAAAAACGATAGAGAAGACAATTCTATCAATCTGTTGCTTGAGCAACCTCTCATGCGACAGAGGGACGAAATGATGGAGAAATTTTCCCACATCCTTCAATGCCTATCAATAGAATCAGGCGCATCTTCATCAAGCGGCCACTTTGGAGGCACCTCGCCTTTCAAGGTACAAGTTAATTTTGATATTCCTGTATTTGAAGGACATATAGATGAAGAAACCCTAGACAAATGGTTAAATCTACTAGAAGGTTATTTCTCTGTTCACAATTTTTCCGACAGAGAAAAGATCACCATCGCACTCCTTAAATCTCTCCCCCATGTCAAACATTGGTGGGAAACTTACTGGAAGCAGAGTTCCATAGAGGAGTCTGGAATATATGGGGTCGAGCCCACTTGGGATTTTTTTATGGATGCGGTAAAGGAACAATATTACCCTATTGGCAACTATGAGGACCAATACATGAGATGGACCACACTGCCCCAAGAGAGGGGCCAAGTAGTTTTGCAGGGGGGCCAAGTAGTTTTGCAGTTCACCAATACCTTCCATACCTTGCACACCAAGCTGGGTATCAAGGAATCTGAACAACATTTGGTTCTAAAATACCGTGGGGCTCTACACAGATACATCCAAACTAAAATGGATTTTCTGGACATCTCATCACTCGGTTATGCTTATCGATATGTTGTTAAAATCGAGCAGAAGTTTAAGCACTAGAACAAACGGGAGTTCAAATCTGCAAATCCGCAACAACCAAAGTATGAGAAAGACGGCCCTAACAAATAGCTTCTTGAAATCCAGTCTAAGCCACAAGAAAAGAAGGGTCACGGGAAGACAAAGAGGGACACTGAAAAATGGTGTGATTTCCACAAAATCCCCTGGCACAACACCGATGAATTTCGTTCAAAACAGTCATTGGTGGTTGAGATCAAAGACAAGGAGTCGAACCCTGATTCAGAATCTGATTCTGAAAATACTGGTAAAAGACAGATCATCGATGCAGATCCCACTGCTATTATCAAGACCGTAACAATTCAACCAGAAGAACCAACAGATCTAGAAGAGGGGGAACGTATTTTTCATTCATAGATGTGGGTGAAGGGGACCCCGCTATTTTTGATAGCAGAAGCCAGAAGAACCTCATCTCAGCAAAGGTCGTCAAACAGTTGGGATTGTCGACAACACCACACCCGCAGCCATACAACATTGGGTGGCTTCGCCAGGGATGAGATCTTCATGTCAGCCAACAATGTCGACTGTCATATGGTATCCAACCCTTCAAGGATGAGGTATTATGTGATGTTTCCCGATTGGATGTTTGTGATGTTCTCTTCGGCCAACCATATATGTGGAAGTGCCATGTTGTTTATGAGTCTCGACCCCGCAGTGTCATTATTTCTCTGGGGGAACATCTCTACATAATACCAGAGGTAGTTCTGACTACTGTTCCACCTAAACAGTGTCACAAGGTAGTATCTCATACTACAAAATTCAACTTCTTCACAGTTTGTTCAAAAGGTGAACAAAAGGATACTGCAACCGCTATAGCCTCGGCCCAAGCACCTTCTATCCAATAGAAGTAGGTCGATAAAATTGCAGCAAAGTGTAAAGATTCCTTTTGCACACAAGAATCTCATGTAGCTAGACTGGTTAAAAATGTCCAACCCTTCCAGCCACATGTTCTTGACAACCTTCAACAAGCTAAGCAGTGCAACTTCTCCAACAAGGCAAGCAGCTCATCAAGATGCAGATTCAGCAAACTCTTTTCCCTCTCCCCTGAGCACTCAAGGCAATGGAGACCATTGCTTCCTAAGGAGGGAGGATTGATCCAGGTGGATATCGGTGGCCACCCACCTTTTCCAACTAGCTCAAAACAGTTTTCTAACAATTTTGGTAATTTACTATTTTTAACAGTTTTTAACTTCTGGGGCCATTTTGAGGGCCTAAATGAAGGTTTTTTGGGATCGATATTCTCAATGAAAKTCGAAGGCTCTGMTTGAGCCTGCTAAATGAATATCCTCAATGATACCTTTCCAACGAGCTATCGTGCACCCCAAACAAAGATCTTATGCAAGAGTTACTCCCCCGAGAATTTGATACACCAAACTACCCAAAACGGGGTCCACAAAATTGTTGGMTTTTCATCTTCCGRGGTTAGGGTTTTGGATTTTCTTTRTGATAAAAAGGCCTTTGGAGTCTCATTGTAAAATCATCTTCTTGTGAATGTGAGTAKTCRTCACATCTCTTCTCATAGATAAGCTGCCACCATTCTAGCGAGTCTTTCACTCTGTATTTTTACAGTCTTTGTACATTTATTTCATTAATAGAAATCGTGTATTATTGTATATCTGTGACTCTTGTTATAATTCTGATATATCTCTATTAGATTGTTGTCTCTCTTGCAATATCTCTGAATATTTATGTGTTATATCTCCGCTCTCATTTTGTGCCGAAAATAATTTGGATCAGATTTGTTAAAGAGAGAGTCTTTGTGTGGCTTGACCAGCTTTGGTGGTTGGGTATATTACATAGGTGGGGAATTGAATGAAGTTACACTTGGTGCTGGGAGAAGAATATATGGGTCGTGGACCATTAAATAATTCATAGAATAAAGGGGTTTTAGATCAAACCCATTTTTATCCAAAGTCAAAACATTAAACATGGTGATGGTGATTAGGGCAAGTGGACTGTAATTTCTCTATTGCTTGTATGGAGAATTCCTTGCTTTAAACATGAGGCCTCCTTGGCTAGTTCATTCATTCTTTTGTTGTGTCCCCTCAGAATGTGGTAAAAGGTCACCTCATCGAGTTTATGAATTACTTGTTGAAGACAAAGATTGTTTATATCATCTTACTTTCTCACTTTGATTCTGCATTGTTTGGCAGCTTTGATTATTAACTCAGAATCCCCCATGATCACCATTTTTTATTCTTTCAGCATTGGATATTCTTACCCCCATAAACAAAGCAAGAAACTTTATGCGATTATTAAAGGCTTGCCCCATTCCCAAGGAGAAGGCTAATCTTTATGTTCCATCAAGGTCTATCAAGATCCCCCCTGCTCCTGCTATGTTAGCTTTTTAACTGAACATCACAAACCCCATTAATCAATTATATTACTAACCGATATTTAATAATAATCCTCAATAAAAATCCATAATTGTATAAATTTTTTATTAAAACCTTTATTTCAATATGATTTTCATTAATAATTTACTTTTTATAAATTTAGTTAAAAATATATAAAGATTATTACTATCATCGTAAATGTCTCTAACATGATTTTAGACTAATATCTCAACAAAGATTTACAAAAGACTAAATAAATTATAAAGTAAACTTAGTACTTAAAATTTTATATAATTATAAAAGAAAAATTCTTCATATGTTTTCATATACCTTCATACATCATTTATAACGAATGAGTTTAATTGAAAGGCTACAAATGAGATAAAAGGGAAAATACAATTGATTGAACATTGACTTTAAATCAATAAACTTCGTCACTCATTTTGGGAATAACCTTCGAATGCCTCAAGCTCTCGTCGCCGCATTTAAGTCCAAATGAGGATTATTCACATTATCAAAGAACATTTATGAGCTCTATATAAAATCTTCTTCTACTAATGATTTTAGTAGTCTCCACCATTCCAACTATAGTTTCACAATTCAATCTAGCTAAGCCAAACATGGTGGTTAAGCCAAGTCCTCAGTATCCTCTTAATCGTATGGCTCCCAACTATTAAAGTATTAGTTTGTGTTGGAGGAGCCTCGTTGATTAGGTTAAGATGACCAAGGGATGTAATTGAGTTGGTTGCTTTGATTGATGTTGTAACCAAATTTATTGTGTAATTCCTTAGATTACAACATTGGTTCCATTGGTAGTAGTATTGAAGTGGTACTTGTAGATTAGTTGTATACATGCATAGATGTTAAGCGAGGATGAGATTAGTGAGTGTTATGAGAGAAATTGAGAGAATTACTTGAAGAATTACCCTAGGAGAAATTGACTGGCCCTTGTTCAAGATAGGGCATGCTTTTTCATAGAAACTCATGAGAAGTTTATAGAATCAATTCTTTTGAAGATAAAGAAGACCGTGGACATACTTGCTCATGAACAATAGCATAGAAGATGAAAATATGCTATTAAAATTGATTGACGGAGATGAGATGAATTTGTATGAGTGGGTTGAAAAGTTTGTTGAATATTTTTGTGAAGAACAATTAATTGAATAATGCACATCCCTAGATGACATAAAAGGAGATTGTACGAGGAATTACATTATAGTTTCCCTTGTGATGTACCAATCTTATTAAATAAATTCATCATTGACAAAGGAGTTGGACACATTGTCAAAGCACAACCTCCCTTAAGAACCTAATCTGCCCTTACTAGAAGAAAAAAAAAAGAGGAGTGGGAGTATTTCTTGACAAAATGAACACAACTGCAATGATCACCATCATCGGCTAGGAGTAAATTTGGGATCAGTGTCGTGGGACTAGTCACTCATGAGATGCCTTTGAGAAGAAGAAAAACCCTAGTCGACTCACATTAAAGAAGAAGGAGACTAAAAGAAAGTGCAAGCATGCTAAGACTCAAAAAATAAACAAGCATCAACTAAGAGATAAATAAGGTATACAATGGAGAACAAGTCAAAGAAATGAATTGAAAGAAGAATAAGAGAATACAAACCCTTGGTCGACTTGCAGAAATTTATCAAGTGAGACAAAAGACAAAGAAGAAGATCTGAGCTAAGTGATGTCATGAACACTTGTCGATCCAAAGGAGAAGAAGGTCTAGTGGAGTAATGGATTATGTAATGCTAACCTTAATTGAGTTGAGAGATGAAGATAAATTATATGTCGAAAAGGAAGTAATTGCAATGGTTCCTAACCTATATGAGAATCTTTAGACGATGGAGGCAGGATTGAGAGCCCTACATCTCTCAAAAAATATTGAAATGATGGAGGTCAATGAGTCAGGACCTATGATACTTATAACATCATATCCAACATGACAAAATCTCAACATAATTAATGAAATCCTTCAACACCACTTGCATATTGAACTTGGTCTAACCTCAATTTGGAGTCAAATAGGTAAATATGGTCAAGTCCCTGACATAATTTGGATTTAAAGGTTGTAGATGGAAGCTAATTGGATCAATATTATACCTGAGGGAGGAGAGAATAACTTTCTTGTACAATTTGATGATCTCATTGGAGTGCCCCCCTAAAGAAGTTCAAATGCCATCAATTGGGGATTGCCAGAAAGAGACACAACCAAAAAGAAATAGCATGGTCAAATATAGAGACCAAGATTATCAAATATAAGAAGTCAAATAAGAAGAAAGAAGTTGAGAGATTCCTACCAAAAATATAAACTATAATAGTCAAAAGACACTAGTCAAAAGTTTAAATCAATGGATTCTAAATTAACCACTACCACTACCACTGGCCACGCCATTAAACATGTTAATGGTACTGAATATGACCTGCATCAATGCAAGACACCTCCCTCTTTATGAGGGTGATGAATATCCAAATAGGCATTGATTTATATGTGATGCAATGGATGTTACTGATGAGAAAAAAAATGGCACAGTTTATGGGTGCATTGAGAAAAGGAGATTTGATCTAGTTCATCAATTTCACTAAAAATCATAGCAAAACAAAGGACGAAATCAAGAKTATTTTCCCATYAGTATTTAATATCTAGGATATTAAGTATCTTGCAACACAAAAAATAAAAATAAATTAAACATATGCCAAATGAGTAGGTTTGAGACTATGATAAGAGATTCAAGGAACTACTTAGCAAGATCCCCTACACAATCAACAAAGAGATATGTGTGCAATGGTTCATTGCTAGCTTGCTCCAGAAAATTAGGCCACCCTTGAGAATGCATGAAATTAAATGATGTGAAGAGACACTTGAGGAATCTCAACACATTGAATTCAATGATGATTGGGTGATGTCATTGACTTATAAAGAGTTGAGGAAAAATTAGAAATCATGCAAAGATCATTGAGGGATGTCACAATGAGATGATCGGACTTATGTGTACCATGTATGAATCGGGGTAAAAAAAATGACCATAAATATAAAGAATCAATCGACAGACATCAGGATGCCATAATAGTTCAAGTCAAATATTATTGTGAAATTTGTGAAAGTATAATGCACCACATTGTAAAAGATTACCCACGCAACTTGAAAAATGTTAAGCATAAGTGGTGTGTTATTTGTGAAGAACCCACTCATGGTATGTTAGAATGCCAACGTAATGGAATAAATAAACCTAATTACCAAATTATATACCATGCCCAAGCTGTAGATCAAAACCAAGCTCAAGACGGTGGAAGAGGTGATGACATTTATCAAAGAAGAGGTGGCTACAGAGATCAAGGTGGTTGATATGGAGGTTAAAGATGTCAACGTGGAGGTTGGGGAGGATACTCTATAAAAATGTGTTTTGTATGTTATAAAGAACACCACTTAAATCCTAATTGTCCCTGGAAAGATGAGACTAACTTTAAATTTTGTACTAAGTGTGGAGTAGCAGACCATCATTGGAATATTGTCCAATAATGCTAGAAAAGATAATGAACAAAAGAAATGTCAATCTCTTAGAGAGTGTACCAAGACATGAAGCATTAAATTCTAAGAACTTAAATGTGGACACCGAGCTAAGAAAAAATAAGAGGGAAGATCCACTATTGTGGATAATCCTTTAGATTAAGTGTGAAAATATAAAAGATAGAAGTGTGTACCTAGATCCACGAAGTAAAAAATATGTCTATTAACAAATCCATGGGCATGTTTAGAAGTATAGCTAAAGAAGAAGTATTGCAATACCTAATACCCAAAATATATCAAAGAGAGAAAGAAGTTGCCTTGGAAGAATTTGTAGACCTTATAAATAAAGAAAAATTAGGAGCAAGATTGATTAAACTAATGAACATATTGAAGAACTATAAAGATGGACACAAATATATTAAAATCCCATGCTAACTAAATCAAGGAGGATGGTCAATGACTATGACTCTCAAGTCAACCTAGAGGTAGAGGGAATTTTAATCCCTCGGATTGTGGTTGAATTTGGATCTCAAGTGACTATTCTATCAAGGGAGACATGGATCAAAATGGGGAGACCTAACCTAGTTAGCTCAAGGAACTTACTAAAGTTGGCCGATCAAATATTCATTGAACCCATCAAGTTGATAAAGAGTGTGGAAACAAATATCATGGGAATAACAATGGTGGTCAACTTTGAAGTAATATACTTAGTCGAAGGTACTACAACATACGTGGAATTAGCTAAAAGATCGGGAGGCATAAAAATGAAAACAATGATATCCTTGGAGAAAGACGGAATAAAACTAAAGGGGAGTGGTAGAAGGATAATTATACATCCATATCTTAATGAACRCAAGCCTTGGTTAGAACCTTTTGATGAGGAAGCTGACATAAGGAAACTTTATCAAGTAATGCAAGGAGGAGGAGAAAATGASAAGCCAAATGCTACAKGTGAATTACATCTAGGATCCCCCTTGTCTATGGGCCAAAACTTTGATACTACATTATATGAATGAGAGATATAGAACTACGATTCAAGAGAAAGAATCCATTGGACTATTGAATTTATAGCTAAGGATAGTCTCAAAACTTGCTTCTCAATAAGAGAAATACCAACAATCTATGAGAAAAAAAATTAGACAATACCCCAYTATAATGCCCATAGACTCGAAGTCAACTACATTCCCCCATTGAGATTTAAAGAATGTGAGTCTCTCACTATACACATGAACAAGGTACCCAAACTATTAGAGAGAAGGTTTAACTTSAAAGTTTGGTGCAATCATTTATAGGAAAAGCTACTTGTTAGTGGGATACCCATAGGGCACTATAGACTTGGGYTACCATCTATGGCTTATTTTATTGAAAGTTTTAGAGGAAAGAATCTAACAATAGTAGTGCAAATAGCAAAGTTCAAACYTGTATTTGACCCAATGAGACACATTCAAGAACGTGAAAAGGAATGGAGAAGGATTGTGTAATGTGATGAAAGAACATGGCCACACATATTCCAAAATGCATTCGAAGACTTACCTTATAAGTGATACAAGATTGAAGAATCTAGTATAAAAGACTTCTCCTTCATGCTAATAAAGGTAGAACTAGAAGAAGTAGTTTAAGAAATACTAGAATTCACATAAAACTAACCAATAGGAATGCAGAAGGGTGGGGAAAGTTGAAGGTTGACATAAGGTCGACATCGAATTGTAACATATAACATGACAAGAAAGAGAACAAAAAACCTAGATAACTAGAAGAATCGAAATGGAAAATGAAATTTTTCTAGGGGAGAGCTTCAAATGGAGGAAAGATCACCCAAAGGTACTAAAATAAGTAAATTATGTGTTAAAAGTGACCTAACAAGCTGGCTCGAAAAAAAGGAGAGTGTGAAAATTGACTATCCACCTAGGTACAATGAAGTTAAGGAAGGAGAAATGATGTTGGATGAAACAAAGGGGCTAGAGTGGATGGATGCTAAACTCAAAATTAATAACTATATATTTTGAAGGATGATTGGCCAAAAATGGCTAAAATTGGAGACTACTAGTTGGAAAAGTAGACAACAAAAATAGTCAACTTGTTGAAGGAATACCACAATTGTTTTGCCTAGTATTACAAAGACTTGAAGTGTTTCATCAAAGAAATGGGGGAGATGAAGATCAACCTCATCCCTAATGTTAAACCTGTAAAGAAAAGACCTTTGCAAGTTGGCTCATAATTATAAAGAAAATGTACAAAGGGATATTGAAAACATGCTAGCAGTTGGCATCGTTTATCCAATAAATAAGTTAGAGTGGGATATCCCCATGGTAGCTTTGAAAAAAGCATGACCCTAAGAAGTTAAGGATCCATGTTGATTTTATGGGATTAAACAAAGTAAGACTCATATATCCCTTTCTGACCCCATTTGGAGATGAAATAATTAACGATGCAATAGGACATGAGTGCTACTCATTTATTAATGGCTTTTTGGGGTATAACCAACTACCAATCGCAAAGGAGGATCAAGAAAATACCACATTTGTAAAGAAGCTTGGATCATTTTCCTACATAGTCATGTCGTTTGGATTGAAAAATGCCCTAGATATCTTCTCAAGGATAATAGTAAAAGCATTTCAAGAGTACGTTTATAAAACCATGGTCGTTTACTTCAATGATTGGACTATTTACAACTTATTAAAAAATCACATACATCAACTCTGGATGATGTTGGAAAGGTGTCGATAGATAAGATTATATCCAAATATAAAGAAATGCATATTTTCCACTCCAATTGCATATTGCAGGATCATGGGGTAGTTTAAAAACATGGAATTGATGTCAACTTTATGAATAT
>JASDQU010688432.1:0-20468 GCA_032191745.1 Picea mariana
TGAATGAATGTAATTAAATGTTTTAGGTTGTTGAGCCATAGAGTCGTGCCTTTGTGTAGGCATTAGGGTAGATCGGCCTTAAATTTTTGTAAGGCTGAGATCTAGATCCAGATGGTGGACTAGACAGCCCATTCAATTCTATTGAATAGGGTAGGTAGGTTGGAGGGAAGCGCTCTAAGAGCCTCCTCATGTAAAATATATTTGGATGGAAATTGTATCTCATAGTAGAGAGTCTGCGAGTAGAGAGCAGAAGAGAAGGAGCCAAGACCTTGTTACAGGCCGTGCTCAAGAACACCTTGTAAAAAATATAGGCGTTTTCCATATTTAATACAAATAGCAGTTTTCATGCATCTTTCATGTGTTGAATGAGTGTCTGTGAGTGTTCTTTATATGATGTGAATGTATGTTGTAGATGTATGTTGTAGGTTTGCATTTGTAGGAGTGTGTTTGATTTTCAGGGTTAGAAGTCTTTGTGGTTTCATACCAGGAGGGTGTGACAGAGTACTGTGGTCTCTGAATACCGGTGCATAGATGCACTTCTGAACTCTATGGATTCAGACAAAGACGTGCTGCGGCACAAGAACTAGAATCAAAAACTCAGAAAAGACCTATGAGGTTACTGAACACCTCAGAAGGCAAGGCTGTGTAGGGGAGACATAGTTGCAGACAAAAGCTCTAAGGAGTTATGTGAAGCTCTGCCAGGTGGGCATTGAGCCAGGGCAAGGAGTGCACAAAGGAAGAACTCTACCGAGAGTTCACTGAAGAAATAGAATCACTAAGGATTCTGAGAGCTCAACCAGGAGGGCATTGAGCAGGGGCATAAGGTGCATAGGAGAGGACATAATTGTTGGACGTTCTATAAGAAGATACTCTGTCAGGTGGGCATCGAGTAGATGCGCAGATAGGCACATGAGAACAGAACTCTTTGAGTTCTGCAAATTGAGGAAGAATCCAAGGAGAAGGACCTTTCACAGGGTTGTTGAACACCCGGAAGGTATCATCAAGAGGTTGTTGAGGGAAGGATAGCCAGGAGGGCATCCAAATTATCCATCTGAGGGAGAAAGGAAAAAGGGACAAGTTTTCCTTGGAGGTCGAAGCTACAGGAAAGCTCAGGGCGGATAGCACCCTTGTGTGCATATGAATACTCTGCAGAGGCACAGGAGTTGAAGAATCCTTTGAGGATTCAAAAAGAAGGATAAGCTTAGGAGGTATAGGACCTTCAAGAAATTGTCGAAGAGAAGCACAGGAATATTGTGTCATGGATTGTTTAGCAGGCGTTGCAAAGTTGCGTGCAGGTGGACAAGTTTTCACGGAGGAATACTTGGTTCATTTCATAGAAATCATCAGGAAGGACGGACGGTCGGAATTCTCTGAGGAGAATTTGGGAATTTCCGTGGGCCGTTAGCTCTCGTGGAGGAGCAGGGGAGATACAGTGAGTATTCCCTAAAGGTTCAAAGCTCAGGAGGGACAGGACTGTAGATCCGAGCCACAAGGGCTGTCGGATTTACTCGTGGATTCCCATATCGGGGTTTTGTAGGTTGAAGTCCCGTAAACCTTGCAACGGGAATCATGAATTCACGAAACGCAATATCTTGAAAGCTAAGAGGATTTGTGTGGGCCACGGAGGAGCCAATGGGTGGACAGGTGGCATGCCATTTCAGAGTTTCATGGAGTGAAGTCCTGAACTCATTGCATCAGGATTTGCGATATTGCGAAGTCCGAAATCCCGACAGAGGTGAAGTAGCATTGAAAAGTCAAACTCGCGCGTGTATCGTAGTTTCGGAAAATCAGGATTCGGGAGTCGGGAAGACAATTTGTTCGACATCGCTATCACCGAAATCGCGATAGAGAAAATCCCGAAAGAAAAAAGGGGAAGGTTAGCGTTGATTGTTGTCGGGTTTCAGGAATTCAAGAGACCAACTCTCGATCATTGGATTCGCGAAGTTGTGAATACGATCTCCCAAGTGTAAAGAGGGGATCCCATGAAGAGCTTGTTGTGGGTGTAGATTTCCCGATAGGGAAATAGAAGAGCTGTTTAGAGTTCTTCAGGCCATGGTAAAGGAAAGATCCTGTGAGTACGCGGACCTTCCGACCTGCGGGTTGAGAGAGGTTGCGGCCATGTGCAATCAATTACTAACAGATTTTGTTGATATCTAGCAGGTCACAGGTCATGCCAGAGATGCTGAGGTTCTCATGCACTCTATGGTGAGCACATGTCCCCGAGTTGGAGCCAGATGTTATCCCCTAGCCTAGGGATAACTAAGGAGATCATGTCTCGAGGCCCACAAGTCCTAGACATGGAGTATCGAGAGCCATATTGACTTGATCCTGGCCCTAGAGGGACCATCCTTCTTCTTCAGTGCTTCCATCATGTCAGCAGCAACATTGTCCATCCCATCGGCCTGGCCCTAAAGTAGCAGTTGGTCTTGGTCGATGAGGTAATGAGTTCGGGTATCATAGTATGTGTCACTCTAATTCTCAAAACATTTGAATATGTGCATTTAATTCTCTTTTTCTCTATGAAGTGTGCTTGGACTTTATTCCTTTTGAATTTTCCATACCTGGAGGGAATGACAAAATGTCCTAGCAAATTGGTTCCCTTAGGAGTAAGTTGCCACTGGGTGGGTTCATGAAAGGCCATCATCCATTCCCACCATACTTATCACTTTTCATCATCTTCCCTCTCATCCATCCCCTGCATCGGTTTGAGCATTGGGTTCTCCAAGATAGAAAAGGGTTGTACCTTGCCTTATGGGAAGAAGGGGCTAAAGTCCCATATGGTAAAAGTAGCTGAAAAAAGATAGAACCCAAAACAACAAAACCTTAATATGCTTCACCCAGGGATCCCCGAGAAAGAAATAAAAGGATTTTCAGCAAGAAAAGGAGGGAACCATAAAATAAATAAACTCAAGACCTAATTGGAGGATAGGGGGTCTCATCACGAGCCAACATATTAGGTCCATAGGCATGTACTAGTATGACACTACCATTTAGCTGGTCACCATGCGAGGGTAGTGGCTCTTGGTAGCATAGCCAAGAGAAAGGGGGTCTCATCACGAGCCAACCTTCTCATCTCCGTGAAATGATTGTGGGTAACATTGTCACCACTGGTCACCACGCCAAGACAGTGTCCCCCAACTATTCTCTTGAAAGAAAAAAACAATAAGATAAAAAGGTAAAAGGGAATTGAATGGGCTTGGAAACATTTGCATCCATAACAAGGTGCAACTCACCCTCTTCAGAGGCACCCACAGATAAGACCTACATTTCCCTGTCATCATTGCACCCCTTGCCCAAACATCCCCATACCATCTCATGCACTTACATGACCTAGATTGGTCTTCACATGGAAACAACCCACAATCTAAGGAGAATTATCCCAATAGGACATCTTGAAACCCTCTCCAAACCTGTCTTGTAGAATAGCATAACATCTTTGAGAACTTGTCTACGAAAGGGGGGTTTTATGCACATGTTTGGGTAACTTTATTATTAGATGTGATTGGCATTGCTATGATCCCTGTGACTTATGATCCCGTGGAGGGAGTACTTGTTGTTGTTGCAGGATCATGCCCAATGGACAAGTACACATGGGGAGATGATTAGCTCGGACCTCCATAGGGATAAAATCCCACCAGATGGATGTTGATACCCCAGCCAAGGGAAGACATATACCAGAGGCTTGCACCAGAGAGAGAGTAGGACGTTACATAAGATACAACCTGGTAGGCCTGGACCCAGGGGGTCTTGCCCTCCCACTATGATTTTGGCCCTTGAAGGCTCTTGACATCATCATTCAGAGCCTTAACGTCACCCAATTGAGGCTCCCAGCTTGAGGACGACATTGGTTGGCACACGTGGCAGTTCCAGAGGGGTTTTGAGCCCCAACGTTCCACTTGGATGACTAACGTTCCAACAAGGAGGCTAACGTCACCCTAGGAGGGGCATGACGTCACCCTAAAAAATCCTAAATTAGGGTGTTATTTGACAAATTTATGTAAAATTGTATTTTCTCATGTAAATTGGCCATGTCGGCCTTTTAGACCTAATTTTGTAATTAAAGGTCATTTTGATTGAATAAATAAGGGATTTTGACCTTGTATTGTTTCATCATTCTTTGACTCACACAATCGAGGTCTGGAATTCGGCTCCTTTAAGGCTCTTTGGATGAAATTAAGTGGTGCACAACTCTTGGAGGAGGCTTATATTGGTATTTTTGGCATTTTTCTTGGTTGAAAGTATTCAACTAGGCTAATTGCTAGATTATTCTTGATGAATGTAAGTGAATTTCTGCAATTCTTCTTTACGTTGAATGGTTATAGTACATTTACTTTACATGTTTCCAAGATTACGAATTTGCTAGCTTAAAACCCTAGAAGATCAAGCACATGTTATTGTCCTTGTCTTAATAGCTTTTCACCTACTAGATTGTTCTAGAAAGCCTGCCTTTTTGAATCATTGTGCTAGAGCCCTACCATTGTAGCACTCTAGCATCATTTGCTTCATCAAGCCATTATTTACTTCAATATTAAGCTAAAGAAGAAGGAAAACTGCTAGGGCCTAGGGCTACCTACTTCCTAGTAGTCGTTTTCCTTCTAGGGCTTGTTGATTGAGGCCTTGGGTTGCCAACACCTCAACCATCATCCCTCTTTGTCCTTAGCTCACACATTATCATTTTTTTCCTTCAAGATTGCTGCTGCAAAAAGTGACTCCATTAGCCCTAGAGACACTGATCTAGACCTTCTATTTGATTGATTGATGAGAACAACCCTTAAAACTTTTACCTCAAGCTATTTACTAACCTTTCCTAACCGCAGATTAGACTAATTCACTAACCTTCTTGATGCTATTACAAAAGTAAGCTACAACCAATTATTACAATAGTAAAAGCTCTTAAAAGCAATTGCAAAAGTTGATTTTTACATTGCCTCATTAGCTTTTGACAAGTGCTAGTATATTGCTATTGTTGGATTATCATTTTGGGTCATTTTGAAGCTTATTTAAGGCATTGATTGTGAAGCTATCATCTTGTATACATTTCTGTTATAGAATTTTTGTTTGATTCATCTTGTATCAACTTATTGCTTTCATTAACAAGTCCAAGGTTTTATGAATCACTAACATCAAATTGTACTTGCAAAAAATAATGTTTTCTTGTTGCTTTGTTTTGGGTAGGTACACTCAAGGATATCATTGCTTCATTTGCTAAAACTTTGGGACTTTCTGATCGGTGTGACTTGTGAGAGGGGATATCTTTTATTGACACTTCTACCTTTGCCTTCTCAAACCCCCAGGTCATCGGGGACGTCTCCCCTGTTCTATCATCCCTAAATAGAAAGAGGTGTCTTATTAAGGTGACAGTGATAGGACAACTTCCTGTTACGCCAATTTTCCCTCCTTTAGCCTTTCCATTTTGGACAAGTACAAATTGTGCGATAACAAGACTCATTTTCAATGTGGCCTGATACCATTATTGTAGTTAAATTCAACCAAATGAATATAATCTTCCCACTTTGATGGTTGTTCCATCACATACATTCTAAGCATTTTCTCAATTATCATGTTAGTACTCTTTGTTTTCCCATCTGACTCTAGGTGATAAGATTTAAATTTTTCCCAAAGCCTTTGAAAAACCTTTCCAAAAATTAGAAGTAAACTTTGGATCTATATCTGAAAATATTTCCTTAGGCACCCCATGTATCCTAATAACTTCCTTCATGTAGATCTCTGTAATATTTGTTTCCTAGTGTGTTGTCTTTACAGGAATAAAATATGCTACCTTAGTTAAATTATCCACCAGCACCATAATGAAATCATGTTGCTTCACTTTTCTAGGAAACTTTTTAATAAAATCCATTGTGACAACTTCCCACTTCCATTCTAGAATGGGAAATGGTTATAGCAACCTTGTTGGATGCCTATGCTCTGTCTTCACCTTCTAGCACTCTAGACATCTGGATATGTAATTAGCCAATTGTTTTTTGATTCCTCGCCAAAAGTATTGGCTTCTTACATCTACATTTTTCTTTTGATATCTCAAGTGTCCAACATATGACACATTGTGCATTTCCCTTAGCATTGCATTTTATAGTTCACTGGAATTCAACAAATAAAATTTTCCTTTGTACATGATGATTCCATCTTATTTCATCTCATAATAATTAAATTTATGTTGTAATTCACCTTGTTGTAATGTTTCTTTTATTTTCAAATAATTATTATCTAAATTTGTTGCCACAATAATTTTATCTTTCAAATCAGTCATGTACATACTAATGGTTGTAATATACATTTCATGAACTCTCATATTGAGTGCATCAACCACTTGATTTTATTTTCCTTTGATGTGCTTAATCTTGAAGTCCTACTCACTAAGAAATTCAAGCCATCTATTTTATCTAGAATTTAGTGTTGGATTTCCAAACAAAATTTTTAGACTGTAGTGGTCTGTCCTTAGCTCAAATTTCTTCTCGATGAGGTAATGTCTCCACATTTTCAATGCATGTACAATTTTTGCTAACTCTAGATCATGGGTAGCATAATTCCTTTCATGTTATTTTAGTTTTTAGGACTCATAACATACCACGTGATCCTTTTGACCGAGGACTCCTTCAAGCCCTTCCTTGCATGCATCAATGTACACCACAAAATATTCATCTGAATCTAGAATATTCAAGATTGGTGCACTTGTCAAGTTGTCTTTTAGTTGTTGAAAACTTTTTTCACACTTGAATTTCCTTATGAGGATTTTGGATTTCTTATGAATCATTCAAGACCAATGATTCATTAACTATGAGGAAACTTGCAATATGTTCATCATTTTCAAAAACTTGTAACTCTTGATTATTAGGTATCGAAGGCCGAACAATTGTTTTTACATGAAAAGTAATTTGACTTTGAGAATCTTCTGAATTAAAAAGAGATGCAGCTACTGCTAATGAATCTGCATTTTGATTCCTTTCTCTAGGAATGAAGGATATATTTAAAGAATTGAAAGAATCCATGATCACAAACTCTTCTTGCATAATGTTTCAATTTTTCTTTCTTGATCATGTGTTTCTTCATAATATGATTGATAACCATCTTTGAATCCCCAATTATCACTAGATTTTCTACCTTCATATGAAGGGTAAGAAGCATCCCTTGAATTAATGCTTCATATTCTACTTTATTATTGGTACATGGGAATTCTATTCTGATAGCGTGTGGATAGATACTAGATTTAGGTATTTTGAAAATAATGCCAGCTCCATTTCTAGACTAGGAACAAGCTCCATCAAATGATATCTTCCAAAATCATTGGAAAGAGTTTTCTTCATCATTCTTTGGCATACTTATTTGTTCCGTACTAAAAACAACATATTTACTAATTCCATCATCAACATAATTTTGCATTACTTCATTTTCCTTTTTCTTAAATGATATGGGATTCTATTCTCTCGTGGAACTTTGAACATAGTCCTATCTCTATTTGAAAGCATCATGCAACTTCCATCATTCATGATATATCCTCCAATCAAGGAGCACCAATATCTTCCCAACACAACACCATAGGCTAGTGGTAAGTCAAAAACTATTATGGTGAAAATTTTAGTAATGTGAGGAGCTAAAACTATCCATGCACACAATATTTTATTTCACCATAGGCTGGGAATTTTCTTTAATATATGGCATGTATGTTGTCACTAATTTCATAATACCATGTACATTCCATTCTAAGTGCTTCCACTACTGATAGAATCTGAAATAATGATTTCTTATGGATATGTAAAATGGTGGGACTTTTCCCCTTGGTCTTATTGATGAAGTATTATGTTGTTGCCTTGTATTTGTTTGTGTTGATACTATTCTTGAATTTGTATCGTCCAATATCTTCAAAATATTTTCTCTTTGTTGAGGTATATTAAATACCTCTATGAATGGTAAAGTAAATATTATCTTGGATAATTCATCAACTAGATTATAATTCATTTGCATTGGATTCTTTGTTTGATTAAAAATTGGTTGTTGTTTTTTTGTCTCTGGAGGGCTAGACTTTGTCTTTTCTTTTTCAGGATGCCCCTTGCTCTTGAATTTATTTACTTGCCTTCTTGTTTGGACAACATTATCTTGTGAAAATTTTGGATCTTCTTGTTCATAAAAGATATAAAACGATGGTGATCCCTCATCCATTTGTACAGATTCCAAAACATGACCTTGATTAACATCAATCTCTTGATCAAAGTTTTCAAATTTTTTCTCTTCTACAATTTCTTCTAGCACAACAACATTTGGACTTGGAACTCTAGGTGTGCTAGGTCTATGTTATTCAACTCTATCGCTTGTTATTCTTGGGTCTTTTACTAGGACTCTTGCATTTGGATTCGGTGGAAAAATATTTTCACCTCTCCTCAATATAGTAATCTCATTCTGCATTTGTCTAATCATTCTACTCATCTGAGAAATATCTTTTTTTTTGTCTTGTTTCATGGGTAGCTCCAGGATCATGTCTCACATTTGGGGGAACACCCTGAAGAATTCCTCTGCCAATTTCTTGATTTTCAGAACTCCTGGAAGTAGATGGTCCTTGAGGTGATATGGATAGAGTATTAATTTGTCTTTTTTCTTTTCCAAGAATGATCTCGGGATCAACATTAGTCTCCAACATAAATTCTTCCATTTCTGTTTCATTTTGGATGGCTACATGTAGATCATTTATTTGTGAAGCTCTAATTGTATAATTTAAATTTGCAGGCATAAAATTCTTATAACATTCAAAAATGACATGCTCATTTGGGTGTTGTTCTTTCGGTATTTGATTCAAAGTTTTAAAGAATCACAATATGATCCAATTGACTGATGTGGGAGAGAAATATACCATTCATAGGTTGGACCTATCAAGGTTTGTAGAAAGACTTTGACCATTACATCATCATGTTGAATCAAATGTATATTGCAAACACTTAGAAATTGATCCATATGTCTTTTTGGATCCATGATTCCATCTCCTGAAAAGACTGGTAAAATTCCTTGAGGGAGGGTGGGTAATGTATGTTTCTCTCCTCGTAGATTAAGTGGGTTAGACCTGGCCCTTCTTCTTGGAACTCCTTATCTATCATTTAGTTCTCTTTATTGATTTGGAATCTCATTTATTTCTTCTCGATCACCTATAATTAGGGTTTCACCTGTCTCTGGTTTATAATTTTCGCTAACTTTGTGAAGCTAAAGTTGCTTTCTCTTACTTCTTGTTAGTGGACTTTTATAAGGTTCCCGTTTTTCTTGGATTCACAATTGTCTTCTTTTCCTCAAGGATATTTCTCTTCTTCTTCTCAAGTAAGGGTTTCTCAAGAGATTTCAAAATCTTCCTGAATTTTTGTTGTTGTTAACACAAAAACATACAATTGATGCAAAATACTTCCTTGATTTCTGAGTCCAACTTGTAACCGAGGTTGAATTTGTTTTAATTGAGTCATTAAAATTATCGTCTGGGAAACCAATTATTTTCTCTCCCCAGTATAGTCACCAAAAATGTTGATCTAAAAGACTGTTTTACAATCTTTAGTCAGCCTCACGAGGACAAAATCCACCTGCATTTTTAAAGAGGTGGTACTCCTTTATTTCAAGTAACATACAAGAATAAAATAAAATGCCTGAGAAAGGACTAAGATTTATTGAAATAAATATTCAAACGCAAAGAGTACCTGAGAAAGGATCAAGTATATTATAGAAAGTATATATCCACAATATGTTACAAGATTATAAACCAAAAGAGTGTATGATAAAATAATATAACATTTTCCATCACAACATTCATCAAGATATAACACGATATTCAAGGAAAGGGAAAAGGCAGTATGGACTGCATATGGCAGAGAACATTAAATTATTATTTCATTAGACACAAGTAATATTTTGATGGACATACATTTGAAATATCAAGCTTAAACTCAAAGTCTTGAAATAATAATAATGCTATATTCAAAATTAGTTTTCTGGGAACCTCAAAAAATAATATATATGTATTTAAAATAAAAGAGTATAATCTTAGAATACAAATAAAAAATATTGTGTTTGTGATTCTAAGAGGACTGGGATGGGGATCCCATGGACCTTGAAATGAAAAGACCTAGAAGACATAAGAAAAATATTCAAGGATAACCCTTAGGTTTCATATTTTATTAGGAAATGGAAGGCAATATGACAAATGATTGTAGAAGAAAAGACGATAAGGATGAGAATATGGTTGCTACTTGACTCACTATGATGGAAATGTTCTTCGAACTCATTACTTGTTTCCTGGTGCTTATTTTGTAGTTGGGCATTGTGCTTGAGGTGGCATAACTACTGCAGTCGTTTCTTGTTGATTTGGCTCAGTGATTTTGATTAGGAATTTTCTTAGGCACTCTTCTATGTATTCCCTCATGGGGGTCACCATGATTTCATGTTTGGTATTTATTTCAAACATATCATTCTCCATCTCTCTTAGGTCCAAGCCTAATTGGTGTAGTGTATCATCTACCTCACCATTTCTGTTGAAATATTTGACTAGCCACCTTTCAATTTCCTCCTTGGAGAATTCTATTGAGTCAGTGAACTCACTCGCCCATGCAACTTTTAATACATCAAGTTGTTCTAATAATTCATCTTTAGATAAAAGTATTGTGTCCATTAGTAAATTTGGGCTGCCGAGTTATTTCGTGAGATCAACAAGTTTAAAGAAAAGGACACTAATTTTATTCTTCACAACATCCAACTCATTTATAACTTCTCTTAAACTTTTTATGCTTTTCAACTAGCAGACATTTATTTGTTTCATTTGAACAATGGAAGGCATGTTTTTCTTTATTTTGTGGTTATCACTTAAAATTGAAGCTTTAGCCGAGAATTTTCCCATAGTGTCTTTGTTAAAACATTCATCATTTTCCAGAAAAATAGTCAAGGATCAGCCTTAGGTTTCACAAGTTATTAGGAAATGGAAGTCAATATAAAAAATGATTGCAGAAGAAAATATGATAAGATGAGAATATGGTTGTTATTTGACTCACTGTGATGGAAATGTTCTTTGAACCTGTAACTTGTTTCTTGTTGCGTATTTTGTAGCTGGGTGCTATGCTTGAGGTGGCATAATTGTTGCAACCATTTCTTGCTAATCTAGCTTGGTGATTTTGATTAGGTATTTTCTTAGCCACTCTTCTATGCATTTCCTCATGGGGGCCACCATGATCTCATGTTTGGTATTTATTTCGAACAAATCATTCTCCATCTCTCTTATTTCCATGCCTAATTGGGGTAGTGTGTCATATACCTCATCATTTATGTTGACATATCTTACTAGCCATCTTTCTATTTCCTCCTCGAAGAATTCTATTGAGTCAGTGAACTCACTTTCCCATGCAACTTTTAATACATCAATTTGTTTTAATAATTGATCTTTAGATAAAAGTATTTTTTCCATTAGTAACTTTGGGCCATTGATTTCTTTCATGAGATCAACAAGTTCAAAGAAAAGGTATGTTCTTCACAACATCTAGCTCATTTATCATTTCTCTTAAATATTTTATTATTTTCAACCACTAAGAATTTATTTGTTTCATTCAGACATTGGAAGCAAGGTTTTTTTCTCTTCTATGCTTATCACTTGAACTTGAAACTATAGCCAATAATGTTCCCACAATGTCTTTGTAAAAACCTTAATCATTTTCCATATATTTTTGGAGATATTCTGTGAAATGTGTAATCCTCGTCGAAAAGTTGGTGGAGCTCTGTGAAAGCTCACATATTTCTTGGATTAAATCTATTATTTTTTGTATTCCATCTCCAACATACTTTCTTACATCTAACAACAAAATAAATAATCCTTTCCACTTGTTGCTTCTTTCTGGAATATCTTCTAAGGTGAGTGTTGGTTGAATTGTGTTTAATGGCTCAACAAACAATGGTCTTGGAATCAGAGATGCCTCTAATTACTTTATTTTTCCTTTAAAATTAATTTTTCCTTTTCTATATTACCGACATATTCTTTCAATTCCTCTCTGGTTGCTTCATGAAACTGAACAATATTTGAAGGTGCAACCCCATGGAAATCAATTGTTGATTTCCATTTCTCAGACACTCTTGTTTTTTGTATTTACTTTCTCAATCAAATTGTTTTTAGAATTCTGATTGTAGGTTGTGTGGTGCAGTGTTACTGACTCTTCCTTGAATATTTTTGGTTCTTGAGTGACCATATCTTCATCAATTTCTTGGGTTTCCTGCAGTGGTTATTCACACCAGCTAGGTTCTTTGATAAGATCATCTACATCCATTTCCTAGGGACTATCTTGAATTTCAAGTATTTCTAACCATGTTTTCAATGTCTCTCTTTTATTTTTAGTAGAGGTGTGTACTGCATGGGATTTTCAAGATTTTTCTTTCTTGTTTCCTTGTCACCACCATCATCTGATTTTCCGACATTTGTTTTCCTTGTTTCCAAACCACTGCTTCTTGGTTTTGTTCACACTGGGGTACTTCTTTGAGACACAGTCAGATAATTAAGTTTTTTATTATTCACTTCTTTGCCTTGATGCCGATAATACTTATTAGTGCTAGCTAATTATTCCATAACATTAAAATCCTTGTCGACTGAATTCTAGGGGAGATTCAAATTATCCCCAACACCTTCTTTAAACTGTTCAATTTTGGTCAAATAAGAGGAATAGACGAGTAGGGACATATGTGCACTAAATAAATAATTAGGGTCGAAACCCTCAACACATTTAGATTCATTTAAGCTGAGTTGGCCAGATTGACTTGCAAATTCATTCAAATGTGAGATGATTTTTACAACAACTTCTCCAACTTTCCAAGGAAACAAGATGGATTTTTTTTTTCTTTTCTCATTAAATAAATGAGCCCAAAATTTTTATTTCCTGCAAAATTATATAATAAAATGTATGTATGATACATAAAAAGGGAGGAGAAAGGGTTTCTTCTCGAAGCCAAATAACCTTATGATACTGAAATCCTCAGTGGTTTCAAAGATTCCTTTCTCTAAGAGAAAGGTGGAATCTTCAAGTGATAGTCTTGATGTGTTAGGGCCAAAGATTAACTTTTTAAATTTAGAGATGAAATTTTTGTCAACCAAGTAAAAATAATACTGGGCCTTGTGCCTCCATAAGGTTGGATACCAAGAAAAGTCTAGATCCAACTTACAATAGATACTTCTTTCCCTTGGAAAGTCCTAAAAAGCATGGTAGTAGGCTATGGTGAAAAATAGATAGGATTTCATGTAAAATTTCTGAGTTTTCTTCAGACTACTTAGTTGAAATGAGATTTCATTAGAAATAATGTGACCCCAATCAATGAGGGGAATTCATGCACAATGAAATGGAGAATATAATTTATATTTCTTGGAATGGAGGTCATGGATTCCAAACCAATCATGCAAGAAAACAACCAAGAAAATTCCTTTTATGGGTACTTCAAGGAACCTACCCCAATATTAGAAGCACTGGTGTTAGTTTTAGGGTCGACCAAATATTTCTCAAGGATATCTTCTCCTCCTCTATGTTCTTTGAGGAATTCATCGGCTTTTTCATCCTTGAAATGACCGGTGGGTGTAGGGAGTTGTGGAATTCTTGTGAATAACAAAGGAGAAAGGGAGACATGTTTTTTTCCTTGGAGTAGGATTATTCTCTTATCTTAATTGAATTTATCTACACACCACTGAACTAGCTCTTTGAAATCTGTTACCTCTAGAACACAACCAGCCAAGACTATGCTTGAGGTCTATACTTGGTTTGTATTCTTTTAAGCAGGAGGGAGGGCCTTGTAGTAGTTGTAAGCTCCCGATCACTATAAATCTTGGTCTTCTCGTCTAAGCATATTTAGTATATCTATACATTATAACTATTTTCTCTTACTTGACATTATGTACACTGCTTTCTATTCTTACCAATGGGTGGGGCGACTGTCGATATAAAATTTTATAGCTTGGCATATTAGTTATTTATTTAATTTACCACATATTGCTCTCATGATTAATTACCATATCTCTTATTTCAAAGTTTTTAGCTTGCACGATGAGATTTTTGAATTTATTACAAGGTTTATGAAATCTTCATCACTTTAATAATGACATTATGTTCACACAAGTGGTGGCTGATGTGGTGGGGGAAAATAAATGCGATGGGGAAATGGTGATGTAATGTCATGGGAGATGTACACTGGTTAAGTATGGAAGTGAGAAAAGAGGAATGATAAGTGCATTATGGTGAAGGAGATATTGCGGGTGTGGAACACAAAACATGATGAGATGAAAATGGTGGAAGGGGAGGACTCCCACATCCCCATCCAAAATAAGACTAAGTATGGGAAAAGTTCATTATACAGGTCACGAAAGTAAGAGGGTCATTTTGTAGAATGCAAGAATGTGGGTCTGTGGGACATAAGACATGAGAAAAAGGAAAGTGGAATAGATGGGTGTCCCGCATCCACATTCTAAGAAATCTGCTAAGTATAAAAGGTATAAGGTACATTTTGGAGGAAGTAGAGATAAAGGTTGAAATTGAGGGTAGAGAGATTGTGGGACATGGGACACGAGAAAATACAGGACATGAACATGTTGGTCTCCCACATTGTTACTCCTACATCGCTTTAAAAATTACTAAGTGTTCGAAATTTGAAAGAAGAAGAAAAATGACTAAATATAAATACATGGGTTTGTGGGTGGGTGGACCTGGGAATTTTATAGTAGTATGACTCGCAACCCACATTTGAAAGGAGAAAAAGAATAAGTAAGGAAATTCAAGAAGCAAAGAACATCAAAGGAAAAATACTAAGGATGGGTGTATGTGTACTAGCGTTGATCAACACACAAGAATCGTGATTTTTTTGCAGCACATAAAAGTTTATTATTTTGTAGGCTACAAAGAGGATAAATTTTAGAAAGCAAAAAAAAAGGGAGAGTCATCATATGAAATCCATACAACATCCATCCTACATATATACAACATACGGATGCAAAATGCAGGAATATTAAGAGAAAGGATCCGTGCATGGATCTGTTGATCTACATGGAATAATCGGTAGAGAAGTGCACATACTAGGTCTGTAGGTGATGGCAGAGGAGCTTGGTGCTAAGGAGAGTTGTCAAGGCAGTGGTCCATTGTAGTAGACAGTCCACATGGAGGCTAGGCAGTGGCATGGAAAATTTAGTAGCGGCTTGAGGTGATGGAGTGGAAGACTGCAACAAAATTAAAAGCATGGGGTCATGGTGTGTGTTATCGACAAGTGCTGGGAAGAAGGGAAAAGGATCTACCAAAAAGTGAAGGAAGCGTGGGCTCGTGCTGAGTGGTCACGGGAAAGTAGAAGAGAAGTAGTGGAGGAGGTATTGGGTAAAACCAACCACCAACGTAGACCAACTTCTAGCCAGGTGAATAAAGGGGCCAACCAGTAGGGAAACCAATAGACCATGGGCAGGGCAACAATAGACGGGTAGTCCAAAAGTTCATCAGGCAGCCAAGAAAAAATAAGACAACACTCAAGCAACCCAAAGAAGTACTCGAGAAATAAAGAAAGGCTACAAGAAGCCTCTAGTAGCTTCGATTACGGGTATGGGAAATGGGTAGTGGGTCCGGGTAGTGGAAAATGGTTTCAGGTAGTGGACAGTGGGTCTGGGAAGCAGGTAGTGGGGATTCAAGCAATAGATTTTTATTTTCAACAGATTGCAGTTTCAGTGTTGTGTTTTTGGGTTAACATCAGATATTGGAGATGGCAACTATATTGCAATTTGAGGATAGGTTGGATGGGGTTTCCAACTATAGTCCTTGAAAGGGGAGAATCATGTTGGTGTTTATGGAGAATGGGATCTAGGAAATTGCTAATACTTAGATCACTCCTCCAACAAATTTGACACAATTGGTCATCCATAGTTAAAAGGATGTGAAATATAGGTGCATAATTATAGATGGAGTAAAGGATCATTTAATCCCTCATTTATCTAGAAATAACATTGCAAGGGACATGTGGGAGGCTTTGAAGGGTTTATTTTAGAGTAAAAATGAGAATCGAAAAATGGTGCTAAGAGAGAAGATCATAGACACTAAGATGACAGTATCAAACATGGTTATATCCCATCTCACCCAGATCTCATAGGTTCCATATGAGTTGGCTACAATTGAGGAGAAAATGGATGATTTATAATTTGTGAGGACGACACTCAAAGGCTTCATGAAGCAATGGATATCGTTCAACAAAGGAATCATGGCACATGAGAAGCTCCCTGATTGGACGAGGTTGTGGGATGACTTCATTTAGGAACAAATTCAAGATGAAGATATGAATGGAGGTTGGTTCAATATTGATGATGAGAACCTTTCTCTTTTCAGTGAGGCAAAGAAGGGAAAGTTCAAGAAGATTTCCAGTGGAAAGTATACCTCTCAAGATGACAAGAAGAAAGACATGAGAAAAGTCAAGTGATTTGTATGTCACAAGTTTGGGAATTATGCAGGTCAATGTCCAAACAAGAATAAGGGTGGAAATGAGACAAAACCAGAGGTAGCTACATCGACAAAGTTTCAAGTGGATGAGTTTTCCAAGAAGTTTGAATAAGAGTTCTTACTTGTTTCCCATATTTCCTCATACACCATATCATCTGGTGCATGGCTACTAGATAATGGAGCCAAATGTCATATGACAGGAGCACGAGAGTTGTTCGAGAGATTCACAGATTTAGACTTATAGATGTATGTGGAACCTGGTGTGGGAACCAAGCATGCAGTAAAGGGATATGGGAAAGTTCCATTCCAGATGGATTCATGAGGCGTGTTGAGAGTGATGGGTGTGCTATGGGTGCCAGAACTTAGGAGGAGTGTGCTATCGATCTCAACGATTGAGACGAAGGGATTTTCCATAGTATTCCAAGATGGACAGGCATTGATCAAGCCTAAAGGATCTAGCTCAGACACAACACTTGTTCTTAGATTTAGATAGAGAAAATTGTATAAGCTAAAGGGACATCCTATGTGAGCAATGGAAAGTAGAAGAGTGGTAGAGAACAAAGAGCGGGTAGCCTCAAAGGTTGAGCAACTCAGAGGGAGTCAACCTTTAGGTTCATGTTGGAAGGAGTAGCCTTTTGATTTTGTCAAGAAGGAGTCATGGTAAAATATGGCCATGCAATATTCCGAGGAGAAGAAGGCTTCTAGGAGCATGTTAAAAGGTAGAAAGTCTTCAAAGAAGGGTCCGAACAAGATGGTAGGGATAAATTTATGTTCATATGGTGCAACCAATCAAGTGGATTGGAGAGAAACCATGGTAGCAGATATGGTAACGAAGACAAAGCCACCTCCAGGTGGTAGAAGTACCTTCCTGGCTAAGAGGGAATGTTGATGTATGTATAATTGGACATGTACTTACACATTGGCTTGGTGTCTAGCATTTGGAAGTTGTCACTAATACCTCTCAGGGCTTAGGAGTTTCACTTTACTAGCAATTATTAAAGTGAATGACCTTTTAGAATTAATGGGAGTTAAATGCCTAATTTTTTGGCATTAGTAACTTAAGTGAGTTAATTAAATGCTATCTAGAGATCATAAAGTGAAGGTGAGATATAATCTCATCCTTTGATCACTTTGGAGATGATCTAGGGTTTTTTATTTTGGGTTAACTTAACATTATAAAAGACAGCCTAATTAAGAGGGTGAGACACACATAGAATGAGTGAGTGAGATCTCATTCATTGGGTGGAGAAGGGAATTCATCTAAGTGTGCAGGGGCAGAGGCCGGGGAAAGGAGAAAAGTGGAAGAAAAGGAATATCATCCAGGTTTGATAGTGATAAAGGAGCATCTTTGGCCTCAAGCAATCTGTATTAACCCAAAAATATTTCAAGTTTAAGATAATAAATCATAGGAAGGAATAAGTGTCAAATTCATTTTTTTATCTTTGGCCTCAATCAATCTGCATCAACCCAAAAATATTTCAAGTTTAAGTTAATAAATCATAGGAAGGAATAAGTGTCAAATTCATGTTGTTGCAACACATGTTGTAACAGTTGTTGCAACACATGTTGTAATAGTTGTTGCAACACATGTTGTAACATTTGTTGCAACACATTGCTACAACCCCGTGTGACATATTTAGAGGCTATGAATTATGCATTTTCAACTCCACGTGTATTGTAAGAGATTCATGACAAGTGACAGGCCAAATAAGTGTGGGAAAATGAATATGTTTCTACAATTGTTTAAATCTCGTTAAATCAACATTTAGAAAAACAATTTTTGGAAGGTGGAACATGTAACTACCTAGGGGGGAAACAAGAAACGATTGGCGAAGTTGAATGTTCTGAATGGTTCAGCTTCCAAGAAATGAAAAGACAAAGGGGAAAATAAAATAGTGTAGGTGGTTTAGCTCAGCTCAACAGGGATCAACAAAACTTGACATTATTTCTTACAGGAAGAAACATAAAAGAGAGGAGACAACAAAAGGGTTAGAAATAGAGGTGAGAATTGTTCAAGATTAGTATGATATGTAATAAATATGTAATTGAATTTTCGTTTCGACTAATGAAATTATTTTTGTTCCCGTCCATTAGTTTTGTTTGTTATTTTTTTCATGTAGCAATAAATTCCTCGTGTCATTCTTTAACTATTAATTTATCGTAGATATCAGTACGCTATTAGTTGTGTACTCCATGGGAAGATGCCTGGCTTTAGTAGGGATTTTATGCAAAATCTAGGGGGGACTACGTCAAGTGGTATCAAAGCTAGTTCATTTCATGATTTATGAGAAAACAATTCCCGGAGGTAAGGCTCATGAATGTTAGTTTGAGTGAGGGTTGCAAGACAACTTGTAAGGATTCCACCGGGAAGAGCAGGAGTAGCATGAGGAGGTGCAAGAAATAGATAACTCAAAGAATTACAAAGGAGGATTGAATAAATGGAAACAAAAATTTATGGAGATGCTAAAACAAGTTTAGAGTCTGAAGATGAGCCTGAAGAAGAGTTAAATGATAAGGAAGTAGACCCAACAATGTGTTTAATATATTTTTTGAAAGATAGAGGTAGTGAAAGGGTGGAAGTTTCATGCTATGATGGTATTTTGAAAGATGAGATTCTCATTGATTGGATAGGAGAGATTGAGATATGTTTTGAGTATGAAAATGTTCAAGATCCCAATAGGGTTCAATTCACCATGACTAAGCTAAAGGGTCATGCTGCACTTTGGTGGGATATGCTACAGAAAGATAGAGTGGATAACTGACAGGGAAATATTAGAACTTGGAAGAATATGGTGAGAAAAATAAAGGAGAAATTCCTACATGTCGATTACCAGTAGAATTTGTGCAAGTAGGTGAAAAACTTAAGGTAGAAAGATACATATGTTTGTGGATATACATAGGAGTTTTTCAAACTATCCTTTGGGTTAGAGATAAAGGAACTAGAGTATCAAAGAGTGGCAAGATATGTAAATGGGTTGAAGTACCATATTTGGGATGAGATGAGTACACATTACTTTCGTAATGTAGATGAATCCTATCAATTTTCTTTGAAGGTGGTAGAAAATATTGATAAAATATTGCGGCAGAAGTTCCAAGGAAAAGGAACTTGAGGTAGGGGTATATCAAGTGATACTAAAGACAATGAAAAGGAGGATGAAGCAACCAACGGTCATAATACAAGAGGAGGAAGAAGCATTGGCAGAGGAAAAGGTTTTGGTCAAGGTAAGTATGTGATTACATGTTATATATGTGTAGTAGAGAGTCACAAAGCATCATAATGTCTGCATAGGAAGAACATAGTGAGAAGAAATGAGGCTAGGACACAAGTTACCTACGCAGATGAAACAACAATTGTTGGTGGGAATGTGGATGTAGTTCAACAAGAGAAAGGAGAAAACCTAATGTTTATAAGAGTATTAATCAAGCCTAAGACAAAGGTAGCATAAGAGTTTGAATAGATAAAGAGAGTGTTCAAAACTAAATGAAAAATTCAAGATAAGTGTTGTCGTCTTGTCATAGATGGAGGAAGTACATAAAATTTAGTATTCATAGAAGTAATGGAGAAATTGAAGTTTAAAATCATTCCACTTCCAAATATGTACAAGGTCTCATGGTTGAAAAGAGGGAAACATGGGACTCTGACTAAGAAATGCTTATTGATTTTTTAGATTGGAAAGTTTAGTGAACATGTATTGTGTGACATAGTAGATATGGATGCTTATCATGTACTACTCGGAAGACCATGGTTGTTTGACAAAAAAAATTTCCATGACAGGAGGAAGAATACTTATGAATTTTTAAAGGATGGAAAGAAATATAAATTGGAGACAATGGTGGAGACTGAGTTGAATGGTAATGATAGCAAGGAAAAGGAAAACATAAATATTTGTAGGAGTAGTCGCATTATGTTGTGGTCAACTAAGGAATTCTTGAGAAAATTATTGGTTGTGGAGCATGATTATTTTCTTGATTCAAAGGTCTTGTTTTAGCCATGTTTGGATCGTAGTTCTT
>JASDQU010688432.1:20578-38892 GCA_032191745.1 Picea mariana
AGATGATGTTTTGGTAAATTTGCCTTGTAAAATATTTTAATTTCATAGTCCATCTAAATTGTTCATCATTAGGTTGCACATATAATGGTAGAAGTTATGTTAGGGTTTTTTCTCTAGAAGGAAACCCTCTTTTATGTATGAGGGAATTGTATTGTAGTTGTGTAGTATTTTTGTGAAACGATATTGTGACTAAGATAGGAGAATGTGAGAGAGTGAAGAAGAAGTTACAGTGGATGTGTTGTAGGTTGTATCCCTTCACTTCCCTATATAATAAAAGAAAGGACTCACAATTTATCTGTGGACGTAGCCCATACTAGGAAAACCACATATATATATATGTCTTTATTGTAATCATCATATTTTGTGTTTTATTTTTGCATCTATTTTATTTTATTGCTTTTCAATCCTCTTTTCTAACAATTGGTATTAGAGTGAAAGGGAACTCGCAAGAAAAGAGGGTTTCTAGTTTAAGTGGGAGCAATGGTGGAAGATGGAAAGTTTAGGGTTGAGAAATTTAACAGCCAAACTACAAGTTATGGAAGATGGAAATGGAAGACTATATATATTAGAAGGATATTTTCCTACCATTGGAAGGAAAATAAAGGAAGATGATGAGTATGAAGGACGAAGAATGGGAGTTTCTTGATAGAAAGGAACTAGGAACGATATGGTTGTGCATGGAAATGTCGGTGGCTTTCAACGTTTCAAAAGAAAAGAAAATGGAGGATCTGATGAAGGCATTGGATAAACTATATGAAAAACCCTCGGTATCCAACAAGATATTTCTAATGAAGAGATTATTTAATATGAAGATGTCAGAAGGTGGGTCTGTTGTCGACAATTTAAATGGATTTAATACAGTTACTAATCAACTAAGTTATGTAGGAGTAAACTTTGATGATGAGTTTAGGGCTCTTATAATCTTGTACTCATTGTCAGAAATATGGAACAACTTGGTCATGGATGTATGTAACTCTTTCTTTGGTTCAAACACTAAAATTTAATGATGTTGTTGGTGTATTCCTTAGCAAGGAAATGCGATAGAAAATCACATGTGAGGCATCAGCTAATGCGTTGATCGTGGAGAACAAGGGAAGACAAAGGGAAAAAGAGGAAAGAGCCCAGGGAACCTTGGGAATCCTAGGAAGGGCATATCCAAATCTAAGTTAAGAAAGATAGAGTGCTAGAATTGTGGGAAGAAAGGACATATGAAGATAGACTACAGATCTCCAAATAAACAAGAAGATGGACAACAGGAGAAAATCAAGAACCAAATGTAGTAGGTCATGTGTTACAATATGATTTAATTCTTTCTTTAGATAATATTATTGATTCTTGGGTATTAGATTCAGGGGCTTCATTTCATGCCACATCCCATAGGAAATATTTTCAAGATTATGTTTAAGGTGATTTTGGACAAGTTTATTTAGGTGATGATGAATCATGTAAAATTGTTGGAATGGGTAAGGTACAAATAAATTTAAAGAATGGAAACCAATTGTTTCTGAAAGAGGTGAGACATGTTCCAAATTTGAGAAGAAATATGATTTCAACAGGGAAGTTGGGAAGTGAAGGTTGCATATCTACATTTACAAAAAAGGCGTGGAAGGTCACTAAAGGATCATTGGTAATAGAAAAAGGAGAGAAGGTAGGTACATTTTATTTATGTACTGGTAATGCTAATTCTTCTATCTATTTATCTTCTACAAGAGTGGATACAACATTTTGGCATCATAGGATTGGACACATAAGTGAGAAGGGAATGCAAATACTGCACAAAAGGAATGTGTTTCCAGATCTCAAACAAGTTGATTTGTATTTTTGTGAGCACCGTGTTTATGGAAAACATAAGAGAGTCAAATTTCTCAGAGTTGAAAAGGAAAAGAAGTGTGAAAAGTTAGAGATTTTGCATACATATGTATGAGGAACAGATCATATATCATCTCTTGGTGGCTCTCGTTATTATGCTTCTTTTATTAACAATGCAACTACAAAAACTTGGGTTTATTAGATTTGAAAAAAATCTGATGTTTTTGACACTTTTAAGAAATGGAAAGCTTTGGTTGAGAATGAGACAGGAAAAAGGTTGAAGTGTCTCAAATAAGATAATGGAGGTGAATATTGTAGCAAGGAGTTTGATAACTATTGTTCATACCATGGGATTCATAGAGAGAATATAGTTCTAGAAACACCACAAGAAAATGGTGTGTCAAAAAGGATGAACAAGACAATCATGGAACGTGAAAGGAGTATGAGATTGCATGCAGGGTTTCCCTTATAGTTTTGGGTAGATGTCATAAATATTGATGTTTAATTAATAAATAGAGGGCCTCCAAGCTCCTTGGATGGTGGCATTCTAGAGGAGGCATGGAAAAGTAAAAAGGTAAACTACTCATTTTTAAAGACTTTCAGTTGTGAAACATTTGTCCATATTGATAAAGAAAATAGAAAAAAGGTTGAGGAAAAATCCAAGAAGTGTACCTTTATTGGATACAATGTTAATGATTTTAGTTATCGCTTATGGGATTATGAAAATCGCAAAATCATAATAAGTAGATATGTGGTAATCAATGAAAAGGTCATGTACAGAGATCAATTGCAGGAAAATAAACAACAAAAGGAAAACACAACAGTGCTCGATGAAATCAAAGAAAATGAAATTCTAAAGGTACTAGAAAATCCAAATGTACAAAAACACGAGAAACATGTAACTCAGACACCTACAAGTGTTGTTATAATATCTACCAGGTTAAGTTGACCCCCTGAACGATACTCTCCTTCATTGTATTATTTATTGTTGACTGATTCTGGTGAACTAGAAAGTTATGAAGAGGCAATGCAGGTAGACAATAAAAAGAAGTGGGAGCAAGGCATGAAAGAGGAAATGAATTCAGTAAATAACCAAACTTAGGACTTGGTTCATTTTCCTATAGGAGAAAGAGCATTGAAGAATAAATGGGTTTACAAGTTGAAGGAAGAAGATGGAGGGAAAAAGTGGTACAAGGCCATACTTGTTGTAAAGGGGTTTGCACAGAAGAAAGGTATTGATTTTCATGAAACATTTTCTCCTATTGTTAAAATGACTTCAATTGGGACTATTTTAAGTCTTGTGGTAGTAGAAGATTTTCATCTTGAACAGTTATATGTAAAAATAATTTTTCTCTATGGGGATTTAGAGGAAGAGATTTATATGCAGCAACCACAAGGGTATGAGGACAAAGGGAAGGAGAATTTGGTATGCAGGTTGAAGAACAACTTGTATGGCCTAAAGAAAGCTCCAAGGTAGTGGTATTTGAAGTTTAACATGTTTATGATAGAACAAGGTTATAGTAGATTTCATTCTAATCATCTAGAAAATGGAAGGTACATTATCTTGCTATTATATGTAGATGACATGCTTATTGTAGGGTCTAACATGTAGGATATAAATGTGCTCAAAATAAAATTAGCTAATTCATTTGTGATGAAGGAGTTGGGTGTTGCAAAGAAAATCCTTAGTATGAGAATAACAAGAGATAGGAAAAATCACAAATTGACATTGTCTTAGGGTGAGTACATAGAGAAGGTGTTGGAGAGGTTTAGAATGCAGGATGCAAAACCAGTTAGTACACCTTCGGCCAACCATTTCAAATTAAATAAGGAAATGTGTCCCAAGACATAGGAGTAGATCAAATACATGTCCAAGGTCCCTTATTCATCGTTAGTTGGTAGCTTGATGTATGTGATGGTGTGCACAAGACCAAATATTGCACATGTAGTGAGAGTTGTGAGTAGGTATACGGACAATCTAAGTAAATAATATTGGGGGGCAGTAAAGTGGATTCTCATGTATTTGAGAGGTAGTACTACTACTCATGCATTATGTTTTGGAGGTTCAAACACTATTCTATAGGGATATGTTGATTCGGATATGGTAGATGATAAATATAGCAGGAGGAGCACCAAATGGTATGTTTTTACTATAGGTGGAACAATAGTAAGTTGGATTTCAAAAATACAAAAGGTTGTTGCACTTTCAACAATGGAAGCAGAGTATGTTGCTTCTACAAAGGATAGTAAAGATATGATTTGGTTATAGAGGTTTACGAAGGAATTGAGAAAGCAATAGGAGAATAGTAAGTTGTATTGTGATAGCCAGAGTGCCATTCATCTTGCAAAGAAATGAGCCTTCCATTATAATACTAAACATATACAACTCAGGTACCATTTCATACGATTCATTTTGGAAGATGGACAACTGAAGTTGGAAAAGATACATACTAGAGAGAATCCTGTAGATATGTTAATAAAGGTAGTAACCAAGAAGAAACTGAGTTCCCACTCACTTTCAATTGGCCTTCAAGAATGAAGGTGAAGATGAGAAAATTTCCAGGTCCAAGGTGGATCATAGTCCAGTAGGTATAACAATAGTGGAGTTGTTGTGATGAGTCTCCAAGTGGGAGATTGTTAGTTTTGGAGCCTGATTATCTTCTTGATTCAAAGGTCTTTTTTCAGTAGTGTTTGGATCCTAGTTCCTGATAGGGGGATGTGGGGGGGATTTCCCCCCCACATATGTCTCCAAGGGTCCAAGGGGTGATGAAAATGATTGGATCTCCCCATGGAAAGGGTTCAGGGGCAACACCCTTGAAGATAATTTTTTGGGAAAATTTCGTTGAAAAATATTGTAATTTCGTAGTCAATCTGAACCATTCAACATTAGGTGTCAAATATGACAGCAGAATTTATGTTAGGGTTTTTTTCCCTAGAAGGAAACCCTCTTTTATGTATGAGGGAATTGTATTTTGGCTGTGTAGTAGTTTTTTGAAAATGTATTGTGACTGAGAGAGGAGACTATGATGGAGTGAAGAGGAAGTTATAGTGGATGTGTTGTAGGTTGTATCCCTTCATTTTATTGAATAATAAAAGAAAGGACTACCAATTTCTCCATGGATATAGCCCATATTGGGTGAACCACGTATATATGTCTCTATTGTATTGTGTATCTTCTATTTTTTATTTCCACATCTGTTTTATGTTATTTCTCTGCGATCCTCTTTTCTAATAAGAAAATAAGGGGGATCATTTATGTTTGTCCTTAGTACCAAGAGAAGTTTTGGATATTTAAAAAATGAGTCTCGTGCCACCAAAAATCCAACCTTTGTTGAATGAGTTAAGAATATTGTTGTAGATGATCTACCAATAGGTTTACCTCCCTTGAGAAGTATATCACATCAGATTGATTTGATATCGGGATCAATTCTACCAAATAAAGCTCATTATCGGATGACTCCATCCGAGAGTGAGGAAGTAAATAAGAAGGTGCAAGAGCTGCTTGACAGAGGATTGATTAGAGATATTTTGAGTCCATCTGTTGTACCTATATTTTTGAAACCCAAGAAAGGAGGTGAGTGGAGAATGTGTATTGATTCATGATCTATTAACAAGATTACTATCAAGTACTGATTTCCTTTTCTAAGGATGGATGACCTCATGGATTGTTTGAGTGTAGTCAAGTTCTTTTCAAAGATTGATTAAAGAGTGCTTACCATCATATTCAGATAAGGGAAGGTGAAGAATGGAAGACAACATTCAATAAAAAGGATGGTTTGTTTGAGTGGTTAGTTATGCCATTTGGACTAACCAATGCACCTAACACATTCATGAGAGTTATGCATGAAGTTTTCAAACCATTTTTTGGTAAGTTTGTTGTTGTGTACATAGATGACATTTTTATTTTCAACAAGACCAAAGAAGAAAACCTAGATCATGTGAGAAAGGTGTTACGACAATTGAGACAAGAGAAACTACCAATCAATTTGAAGAAATGTATATTTATGAAGGAAGGGTTAGTATACTTGGAATTTGTGATTTCCAAGGAAGGTTTGAAGATGAATGCTGAAAAGGTTAAGACTATTTTAGAGTGGACAAAACCTAAGTGTAAGTTTGATGTGAGAAGTGTCCATGGTTTGCAAAGCTTCTATATGAATTTTATTAGAAATTTCAGTGAGATTTGTGCACCACTTACTAAATGCATGAAGAAGGGAAATTTTAAGTGGATAGTAGCAGCCATGAAGTCATTTGAATATTTGAAGAAAAAGGTAACTGAACGACTAATTTTAGCACTTCCAGATTTCAATAAAGTATTTCAAGTGGAATGTGATGGAAGTGGTTCAACAATTGGAATATTTTTGAGCCAAGAAGGAAGATCGATTCCGTTCTTCAGCAAGAAATTGAATGATGCTAACAAGAATACTATGTTTATGATCAATAGTTTTATGCTATTGTACATGCCTTGAAGAATTGGTGACATTACTTGTTACCAAAGGAATTTTTATTATTTATTGATCATAAGTTGTTGCAATACATCAATAATCAGGGTAAGTTAAATCAAAAGCATTCCAAATGGGTAACGTTTTTGCAAAGTTACTCATTTGTTTTGAAACACATGTTTGGAAAGTCGAATAGAGTTGCAGATGCATTGAGTTGAAGGATAATGCTACTAAATACTTTAGCAATTGAAGTTGTTAGCTTGGAATGTATGAAATAATTGTATGCAGAAGATGCAGAGTTTGCAGAGGCCTGGAAAGCATGCAAAGCACCTTGTAGTATCCATAGAACAAGATATTTTAATTTTAATTTTCAAGAAGGTTTCGTGTTCAAGAACCAAGGTTTATGCATTCCATGAAGATCATTGTGGTTGAATCTTATTAGAGAGTTTCATAGTAGAGGTTTAGGTGGATATTTTGGTGTTGATAAGACCATGACATTGGTGAGGGACATATAATTTTGGCCTAGCATCAAAAAGGGTGTTAAGAAGTTCATTGATTGTTGTATAATTTGTCAAATTACCAAAGGAAGGAGTCAAAACACAGGATTGTATACACCACTACCAGTACCCGAGAGGCCATGGGAAGATATAAGTATGGAATTTGTTTTGGGACTACCTAGGATATAGAGCGGTCATGAATCTATGATGGTTGTAATGGACATATTTTTGAAATATGGCACATTTCATACCATGCAAGAAAATCAATGATGCTACTAAATTTGATGTTTTATTTTTCAGAGAGATTGTGAGATTACATGGGATACCAAGAAGTATCACTTCTGATAGGGATATGAGATTTCTTGGGAATTTTTGGAGGATACTTTGGAAAAGATGGGTTCCAAATTGTTGTACAGTTCTGCATACCATCCTCAAATGGATGGATAGACCAAGGTGGTGAACCAAAGTCTTGGAAATTTGTTAAGGAGTTTGAGTGGGGAGAAGCCAGGACAATGGGATTTGATATTGGCATAGGTTGAATCTGCTTATAATGATTATGTTAATAGATCTGTAGGAAAGAGTCCATTTCAGATTGTTTATGGTAGGTCATTAAAAGGAGTTGTTTATTTGGTTAATTTTCCCAATCTAGAGGACAAAAGAAGTGTTGATGCAAGCGAATTTGGAGAGATGAATGAAATGCATGAACAGGTTAAAAGAAAGATACAAAAGAGAAATACCAAGTATAAAGAAGGAGAAAATATGCGAAGAAGATGAATTTTTTTTGAAGAAGGAGAGCTGGTAATGGCACACTTGAGGAAGGAAATATTTCCCAGAGGTACGTTTAGTAAGATTAACAACAAGAAAATTGGGCCATTGATGCAGGAGCATCCACATCTCGATCAAGCGAGCCAGCGTGCGGAGGCAAAAGAACAGCTAGACAATGCCAGCATTAAAATTTTGAAACGCCTGATAGTTGTTGCGCCACCATTTGAATGAAAGCATTCATATGAAGCGCACTTGTATTGTATTGTAAATAGGGAGGCATTTAATGGTTTTAATGTTGTTAGATAGGAATTTATTATAGAATTGATAGTTGTAGATTTCGAGAGGGAAAACGGATATAGACACCCTCCCTTTTTACATTGGAACACTACGCAGAGCATTAGCATTAAGAGTAGGAAGAAAGGAGCAGAGAACTTGTGAAGAATCCCCATGTACAGATATTGAATTAATAGGAAAGCTTTGATTCAATTCCATGGCTATGATTATTCTCTGTGTGTTGTTGATATTATGTTGTTGCATATTTGCTTCCTGCTATGCTTTTGTTTTATATGCTGTGTATGTGATTTCATGGTAGATTTGAAATCTGTGAGAGCGAAGAATTAGTTTCAATTGTTTCTCTGTCTGAGTCGGGAGATTCCTGCATAGAGTGCAGTCGAATTCATCCGCATAGAGTGCGTTGATGAGGCTCAGCAGTTAAGCACTCAGTCTCTCTTGCCCAGAAGTCGATTTGGGTTGAGGAAGCCGTGCAGGTGAAGTGAAAGCCAAGATTCAAGCCTCAGTAGTAAATCTGAGCAGAGTGACACAGGGATTACTGTGAGTGTGAGTGCACCGAGTCCGGGTGACTTCAATACTTTGAGAACGGTTGGAGGTCGAGCACTGGAAGCGTGCTCAACGGTCTCTGAAGGAATCAGAGGAGAATCTTAGGAGGAATAGTTCCTTGAACCCATTGTGGGAACAGACCCAATAAAAGCTCAAACGGGATGAAGGTGGTGAAGCAGAGAACTCTTCAAGAGGAAGAGAATCGACGACTTGAAATATTCGTGGAGAATCACAAAGTCCCGCTGATCATTGGATCGTGGACAAGTTGCGCGAAGGTTAGTCCTCTAGTGCAGGAGGCAAGAACCAATGCCATCGGGGATCGGCATTCGGCGTTTGACGAGGCAAGTTGCATGCACGTCGAAAATCGTGAGTCACGATTTCCCGAGTTATTCGGGACCGTCGATCAGAGCGGGGAAAGGTGGCACGAGATCCCACGGAGTCAGCATTCGGGGTTTTCTACCTTAGGAAAAACTTGTATTGTGGATCCGCGAGCCACAATTTCCCGAGGTGACGTGGCAACATGGGGACCCGGGATATAGCGGAGCATAGGTGGCGCTATAGCGGAGGATCGGCACCTCGCTACTCAGGGTTTGGAAAGTCAGAGTATTGACATCACGGGTAGCGATATCCCGGTATGGAAATCCCCAACGAGAGGAGGTGTTGACTTGTTGACCATCGGGATTCGGGGAAGTGAAAGACCTGATCTCGAGAGCGTCGAACTCGCGAACTTGCGAGTTTCGATTTCCTGATTTGCGAAGGGGAGATCACTGAAGGAGAACTGTGGGTAAAGAGGAGGAGCTTTGACTCTTCGGGCCGTGTTGTTGAAGGTCCTGGTGAGAGAGGTTGCCGCCGAGGGCAGCTTGCGCCACAGTGGTATCAGAGCAGGAGTAAAACTTCTCTTCGTTCAGGTAGCAGAGAGAAAGAAAGGATTACACTATGCCACCGAGAAGGGAGAGGCAGTCACCTGATCGTGAAGATAGGGACGCGCGCAGAAGGGGTAGACTAGCAGGTAACCCAGAGATGGAGCGTCAAATACGAGATCTCAGGGCGAGACTCGAAGAGATGGAGACCACCCAAAGGCACGGAGTTGGCGCAGTAGAGTTCAGCGATTCCGAAGTTGAAGAGGAAGCTGGACACGATGCAGAGGAGGTCTCAGCAGAAGATGCATCAACCGAGCAGTTGATCAGAGCCATTTCAAGAATGAGCTCAAAGACGAAGATGGACATTCCCGTCTATGAGGGGAGTCTAGATGCGGAAGAGTTGCTGGATTGGATCCGAGCACTCGATACCTACTTTGATTATGAGGATATCGAAGAGGACAAGAAGATAAGGCATGTTTTTACGAAGCTGAAGGGACATGCAGCCTTATGGTGGGATGAATTGCAGGCGGATAGGCGCTGCAAAGGAAAGGCGAAGATAAAGAGCTGGGACAGGATGATCGCTAAGATGAAAGTGAAGTTCATCCCGAGAGATTACCAGATCACACTGTTCAGGTGCATGCATAACCTGAGACAGAAGTTGATGACGGTGAAAGAGTACACCGAGGAATTCTACAGGCTCAACATTCGAGCTAGTCATCGGGAAAGTGATGACGAAAAGGTGGCGAGATACCTGAATGGGCTGAGGTATGACATTCAGAATGAGTTAAGCGTGCTGACCATCCGAATAGTTGAGGATGTGTACCAGATGCCTTTAAAAGCCGAAGAGAAGCTGAGCCGCAAGCAGGGACAGCGAGGGTGAGGCAGGAGCCAACCCAGAGGCAAGGCAATTGCCCAGGAAAGAATTCAGAAGCCCAAGGAGGATCGGCAGAGGCCTCAAGGTAAAGCTGAAAGAGGTGGGACCTCACAGGAGAGGCAGCAAATTTATGAGCTGAGGAGGCCGCAAGATGATCAGCAAGGAGGATATGCTGACGTGGACACATTTCCTCGTACCGGAGGTAGAGGAAGGGGCCAAGGAGGGGTTATCACATGTTTTACGTGTGGTAAAGACGGACATAAAGACGTTGACTGTCCAGACAAGAAAATGGACAGAGGAAAAGCTCACGTCGCTGAGGCGCAGAGGTGTGACGTGGAGGATGAAGACACTGGAAGTGGGAAGTCGCTGACAGTGCACAAAGTTCTCTTGAAACCCGAGAAAGAGGTTGAGGACACAGCTCAAAGATGCCAACTATTCAGAATGACTTGCAAGACCAAGGGCTGGAAATGCAAGGTCATCGTGGACAGCGGAAGCACCGACAATCTCGTTTCAACCGAGATGGTGGAGAAACTGGAGCTGGAGACGAACAGACACCCGAGTCCATACAAAGTGTCATGGATGCAGAAAGGACACCAGGTATGTGTTACGAGACAATGCTTGGTTGAATTTAAAATGGGTGAATATAGAGATAAAATTCTGTGTGATGTTATTCCCATGGATGTCTGTCATGTATTATTGGGAAGGCTATGGTAGTTTGATAGAAAGGTTGTTCATGATGGGAGGATGAACAAATATACCTTGGAGAAGGACGGGAGAACACACACACTGCTTCCGATAAAGGATAAGGAAGTAAAGCCAAAAGTGAGCAGCACGATTCTTCTCATGAGTGGTAAAGAGCTTCTCACAGAGATGGAGAAGAATGAAGGTCCATAGTTCTTCGTTGTCAGGAAGCCGAGAATTGTCCTGACAAGCACAAGAGTGGACGACTTGCCAGATGAAATTCAGGAACTGTTGGGAGAGTTCGCTGATATCATCGTGGACGAACTACCTCGTTCATTGCAACCGATGCGGAGTGTGAGTCATCATATTGACCTCATACCCGGAGCAAGTTTGCCAAATAAGGCAGCGTACAGGTTGACACCTCAAGAGAACGAGGAGGTCAAGAGGCAGGTACAGGATCTGCTAGATAAAGGACTGGTTAGGGAGAGCCTGAGTCCGTGTGTTGTTCCGACAGTGCTGAGCCCAAAGAAGGATGGAGGCTGGAGGATGTGTACAGACTCCAGGGCGATAAATAAGATCACCATCAGGTACAGGTTCCCACTGCCGAGAATGGACGACTTGATGGATTGCCTGAGTGGGGTAAATTATTTTTCAAAGATTGATCTCAAGAGCGGATATCATCAGATCTGAATGAGAGAAGGAGATGAGTGGAAAAAAACATTCAAGACAAACGAGGGTTTGTATGAATGGTTGGTCATGTCGTTTGGGTTGACAAACGCGCCAAGCACTTTTATGAGGCTGATGAATGAAGTCCTGCGGGAATTCATTGGCAAATTTGTTGTTGTGTACCTGGATGATATTTTAATTTTCAGCAAGAGGAAGGCTGAACATTTGAGGCATTTGGCCATTGTAATGAGAAGATTACAGCAGGAAAAGTTGTTGATCAATTTGAAGAAATGCTCATTCATGCAGACAGAACTCATCTATTTGGGTTTTGTAATCTCAGCGAATGAGTTGAAGATGGATCCTGAGAAGGTTGAGGTAATCAGGAAGTGGCCATCACGAGAAATGTTTTTGAGGTAAGGAGCTTCCATGGACTCGCTAGTTTCTACAGGAAATTCATTCGGAATTTCAGTGGGATTAGCGCCGCAATGATGGACACTGTGAAAAAGAAGCATAAAGTATTTCATTGGATAGCCAAGGCTGAGAAGAGCTTCAATATGTTGAAGCGGAAGATAACAGAGTAGCCAGTGTTAGTGCTACCTGACTTTCAGAAAACATTTCAGGTGAAATGTGATGCGAGCGGGTATGCTGTTGGAGGGGTCTTGAGTCAGGATGACAGACCTGTGGCATACTACAGCGAGAAGCTGGATGATGCAAAGCTGAATTACTCCACGTATGATAAAGATTTCTATGCCATCATACAGGCATTGAAAAATTGGAGGCACTATTTGATACCCAAGGAGTTCATATTGTACAGTGACAATCACGCATTGCAGTTTGTAAGTCAGCAGGAGAAGCTGAACCAGAAGCATGCAAAGTGGGTGGAGTATATGCAGAACTTCACATTTGTGATCAAGCACATTTCAAGAACTGCTAACAAAGTAGCAGATGCTTTGAGCAGAAAATGTTTATTGCTGCAAGAGTTCAGGGTCAAGACTTTAGGTTTTGAGAACCTGAAGGATATGTATGCAGGTGATGCCGACTTTGCGGAAGCATACAAGGCAGTCGAGAACCCAGTTCTCAGGGATAGGATTCTTTGGATAGACTACATGATCCAGGATGGATTTTTGTTTAAGGGCAATCAATTGTGCATACCGAATTGCTCTATGAGGGAGAATTTGGTGAAGGAAAAGCACAGTGGGGGCTTAGCAGGTCATTTTGGACATGATAAGACATTCGCCAAGTTGAGCGAATCATATTATTGGCTGGGAATGCGTGCAGATGTAAAAATATTTGTTGACAGGTGAAGGATTTGTCAACACGCAAAAGGCCGAAAGTAGAACACAGGGTTCTATCAACCATTGCCCATACCTGAGAGGCCATGGGAAGCGATCAGTATGGATTTTGTTTTGGGTTTTCCGAGAACGCAGAGAGGAGTGGATTCCATTTATGTAGTGGTGGACAGGTTCTCAAAGATGGCACATTTTATTCCGTGTCAAAAGACCAGCGATGCTACCCACATCGCGAATTTGTTTTTCAAAGAGATCGTCAGATTGCATGGATTGCCGAGAAGCATAGTCTCGGATCGGGATACCAAGTTCATAGGTCATTTTTGGAGGACGCTATGGAAGAAGTTGGGGACTGACTTGGCATTTAGTTCTGCTTACCATCCGCAGACAGATGGGTAGACAGAAGTGGTCAATAGAAGCTTGGGGGATCTATTGCGAAGCCTGGTGACGGAGCATCATAGCACTTGGGATCAGATCTTACCACAGGCAGAGTTTTCTTACAATGACTCTGTGAACAGGAGTACAGGTAAGAGTCTGTTCCAAATTTTGTATGGAACATAGCCGAGAGGAGTATCTGAGCTCAGGGAGTCAGAACAGGCTAAAACTAGCAGCACGAGAGCTGAAGAGTTCGTTGAAGCAATGCAGGAACTTCACACGCAGGTGAAGCAGCGACTGATGAAGGTGAATAAAGAATATAAGCGTAGAGCCGATCAGAAGAAGAGACAGCTTTAGTTCGAAGTTGGGGACATGGTTTTGGCGCACTTGAGGAAGGAGAGGTTCCCAAGGGGAACATATAACAAGATCAAGATGAAAAAGATTGTCCCATGCAAAATTCTAAGAAAATTTGGAGAAAACGCTTATGAGCTTGAGTTGCCAGAGGCATCGGGATATCTCTGATTTTCAATATTTCGGATTTATACCCCTACAGGGCTGAAGAAGCAAACACTGGAACTAAGGAACCAGTGATTCAGTGGCAGAAGCAGTTACCAGTTGCACAGAAGCCTCAGATGGAGTGCATACTGGATAAAAGAGTGGGCAGAAAGACCAGGAGAAAGCAGTATTTTGAATACCTGGTAAAATGGAGGAATCACCCCGTAGAGGATGCCAGCTGGGAAACAGAGGCAGTGATACAAAAGCATGGGCACACTGTGCGGGAGCTCATGGACAGGAGCCCATGAAATATTTTGAGCTGAGGAGTATGATGCAGGAGCATCCACATCTCGATCAAGCGAGCCAGCGTGCGGAGGCAAAAGAACAGCTGGACAACGCTAGCATTAAAATTTTGAAATGCCTAATAGTTGTTGCGCCGCCATTTGAATGAAATCATTCATATGAAGTGCACTTGTATTGTATTGTAGATAGGGAGGCATTTAATGGTTTTAATGTTGTTAGATAAGAATTTATTGTAGAATTGATAGTTGTAGATTTTGAGAGGGAAAACGGATATAGACACCCTCCCTTTGTAAATTGTAACACTACGCAGAGCATTAGCATTGAGAGAAGGAAGAAAGGAGTAGAGAACTTGTGAAGAATCCCCATGTACAGATATTGAATTAATAGGAAAGATTTGATTCAATTCCATGGCTGTGATTATTCTCTGTGTGTTGTTGATATTATGTTGTTGCATATTTGCTTCCTGCTATGCTTTTGTTTTATATGCTGTGTATGTGATTTCATGGTAGATTTGAAATCTGTGAGAGCGAAGAATTAGTTTCAATTGTTTCTCTATCTGAGCCGGGAGATTCCTGCATAGAGTGCAGTCGGATTCATCCGCATAGAGTGCGTTGATGAGGCTCAGCAGTTAAGCACTCAGTCTCGCTTGCCCAGAAGTCGATTTGGGTTGAGGAAGCCATGCAGGTGAAGTGCAGGCCAAGATTCGAGCCTCAGTATTAAATCTGAGCAGAGTGACACAGGGATTACTGTGAGTGTGAGTGCACCGAGTCTGGGTGACTTCAATACTTTGAGAACGGTTGGAGGTCAAGCACCGGAAGCGTGCGCAACAGTCTCTGAAGAAATCAGAGGAGAAGCTCAGGAGGAATAGTTCCTTGAACCCATTGTGGGAACAAACCCAGGAAAAGCTCAAACAGGACAAAGGTGGTGAAGCAGAGAACTCTTCAAGAGGAAGAGAATCGACGACTTGAAATATTCATGGAGAATCACAAAGTCCCGCTGATTGTTGGATCGTGGACAAGTTGCGTGAAGGTTAGTCCTCTAGTGCAGGAGGCAAGAACCAATGCCATCGGGGATCAGCATTCGGCGTTTGACGAGGCAAGTTGCATGCACGTCGAAATCGCGAGTCACGATTTCCCGAGTTATTCAGGACCGTCGATCAGAGCGGGGACAGGTGGCACGAGATCCCACGGAGTCGGCGTTCGAGGTTTTCTACCTCAGGAAAAACTTGTATTGTGGATCCGCGAGCCGTGATTTCCTGAGGTGACGTGGCAATGTGGGGCCCCGGGATATAGTGGAGGACAGGTGGCGCTATAGCGGAGGATCGGCACCTCGGTACTCGGGGTTTGGAAAGTCATAGTATTGACATCGCGGGTAGCGATATCCCGGTACAGAAATCCCCGACGAGAGGAGGTGTTGACTTGTTAACCATCAGGATTCGGGGAAGTGAAAGACCCAATCTCGAGAGCGTCGAACTCGCGAACTTGCGAGTTCCGATTTCCCAATTTGCGAAGGGGAGATCACCGAAGGAGAACTGTGGGTAAAGAGGAGGAGCTTTGACTCTTCGGGCCGTGTTGTTGAAGGTCCTGGTGAGAGCGGCTACCGCCGAGGGAAGCTTGCGTCAGCCATGCATAATTTTGACAAAGATTTTTTATAATGCATACAAGTTAAAATCACTGAAATATTTTGACATTTCTCCAATATTCAATGTGGCTGACTTGTACAAGTTTCATGAGTGAGACAAGAATGGTGAAAAATATATCCTGGCCGAATGAAAGAAACAACTACTTGTTAAACCAGTCAAAGAATTGGAACAAGTTTTGGAGAAGATAATTCGCAAGAAGACCAGAAATAAAGAGTATTTTGAATATTTGGTCAAGTGAAGAAACAAGGGTTCTGTAGATTCATCATGGGTTTTTTAAAAGGAGTTAGAACACCTACAAAGATATTTATCCTCTGTTGGATCTACAGTTGCATACACATGAGCTGGGGCTCATGTTTTTCTTACCAAGTATTTCTTATGTAGGAGCATCTTTGGCCTCAAGCAATCCACATCAACCCAAAAATATTTCAAGTTTAAGCTAATAAATCATAGTAAGGAATAAGTGTCAAATTCTTGTTTCTGCAACACATGTTGTAACAGTTGCTGCAACACATGCTGAAAAAATTGTTGCAAGACATTTTGAAACAATTGTTGCAACACCAACGTGATGTATTTACAGGCTTCAAATTATGCATTTTCAAATCCACGTGTATTGTAATAGATTCATGACAAGTGGTAGGCCAAATAGTGTGGGAAAATGAATCGTTTAAGTCGCTACAACTATTTAAATCTTGTCAACTCAATGTTTAGAAAAATAGTTTTTGAAAGGTGGAACATGTAACTACCCAGGGGGAAAACAAGAAATGATTGGGGAAGTTGAATGGTCTGAATGATTCAGTTGCCAAAAAATGAAAAGATAAAGGGGAAAATAAAATAGTGCAGGGGGTTCAACTCGGCTCAACAGGGATCATCAAAATTTGACTTGATTTTGTACAGGAAGAAACATAAAATAGAGGAGACAATAAAAGGGTTGGAAACATAGGAGAGAGTTGTTCCAAATTCATATGAGATGTAATAAATCCTTAATTGATTTCTGTTCTGACTAATGAAAATATTGTTGTTCTCATCCATTAGTTTTGTTTCTTCTTTTCTTTTCCTATAGCAGTAAATTCCTCCTGGCATTCTTTAACTATTAATTTTTGTTAGACATCAATATGCTATTAGATGTGTACTTTGTGGGAAGATGCCTAGTTTTTGTAGGAATTGTATGCATAATTTATGGGGAGTATGTTAGATAGGCTAGGCTATTTTTTTGTATTGTATTATTCCTTAGGTGGGCCATTATCCCAGGACAAGAACCCATGATTTTATATTAATAAAATCAACAAGGTATTAGTTTTCCCTTCGGGGTTTTTCTAGGGGTGTTTACCCAGAAATCATGTGTGAAATGTGTATGTTTTCTTATGCTTCTGTTGATTTATTTCTTTAGATCATTAAAACTCATATGTTCTTTTATTCAATAATTTTCTTATTGAGTTAATTTACAACAAGGGTTTACTTGGAACTAATTGTCAGTTGTTGGGTTGAGAAATTAATAGTTCCTAATTGGATGCTCAAAAGGATTATGAGCTTGCAAGATTGGTTCCCCATCATAGGGTGACAACATTTTTTTCATAGATGACACAACCCATGGTTTAAAATGCTAGATGATGTAAGCAAGTGCATAAAGAACTTTTCATCCACAACAACTATCAAGTTTTACTGAAATTCCAAGATTATATAAATGTGAAACTAAAATACATGTAGGAAAATATAGACTAATATTTTATTTAGGAATTATTTATTTGAATTGAATTCAATGCATTTTTTATGTTTCTCTGACATTTTATTTTTTCTCATATGTGCTTCTATTCAGATGAAGTTCTACATAGAATGCCACAGTTGGGGAGAAATTTATGTATCTAATAAAGTAGCAAGAAGGATTTCTCCATGCAAAACATGGAGATTGCATTAACTAAAGCTAATTGTACCCAAGTTTTCTAATGAGGTGTTTCAATTGAATGTACATGGTAAGTATGAAGAATTTGATGCGATAATGCGAGTGGAAAAGTAAGTGAAGGGAACTTGTTATATATTTGTTAATTTAGTCTTGAGTAATCACAAGCAAAAGGCATATCCACAAAATATGTCACTACCTTAACCTTACATGGTTATTAGCTTTATTATCTCATCATAGATTGCATGCTTTGCAGTTGATAGATCAAAATAACTCATGAATGACCACTAGCAATAATTTAATTAATTGACACTTGAAAGAGCATAAGTGCTTTAAGTTTCTTAATAAAATATACTTAAAAGGGTGATAATGACTAGGAAATGGATTTAATTCAAGAGATATTACCAATAATATCATAGACACACCCACAATAAGAGATACAACTTGACATATGACAATAATATGCAAGAAAATAATTTTTTTTAGTTTATTTTAATTACTACAATAAGTATTATTTACAATTGCCTATATTAAATATTGCAAATCTATTGATACTGAGAGGGGGGTGAATCAGTATCAAGTACAATTTAAAAACCTTTTTCAACTTATACTTAAACCATTCAATTATATCCAATGAGCAATAATCAATAGTATAAGAGTTACGCCAATACACCACAATACACCATGCACGATATATGAGAAATAATCAATAGTTTTTGTTCAAGGGAAGTAATGACTTCCAAAGGTAGCTATAGCTTCCAAATGTAAAGGGAGGGATAAACCTCCAAGAGGAAGATACAATCCTCCAATATCAAGAGAGATTTGAACTCTCCATCCTTTCCCCTTCCTTCCACCCAAGAATATATGAGAGATAATAAAACTTTACATTAA
>JASDQU010688432.1:38992-60781 GCA_032191745.1 Picea mariana
TTATTTTCTGTAATTATCTTCAGGGCCTACATGTACAATTCACTTTGTCATCTTCAAAAATTCATTTCTCCTCAACCATGAGGATCCACGTGACGTGCCACATACCACCAGAAACAACATGATGTATACTATCCATCCATGGGTGTTGTATCTGCATGTGCATTTTCCTTCATATTCAAATACCTTCATCAATCTTGCGGTCCAAAACCCATGACTAGGGTTGACATCAATGACAACAACCAATCTTCCAACAAAATCAAAAGAAATTTAAAGTCAAAAGGATAAACTAATAACAAGTAAAAAATTAACTTATTGCAATAGTACATGGCGTTCAACATGGACTAATAAGTCAGGAGAAACATATTCTCAAATAAAGAAGACTTTAATGAAAGATCATATTGAAAAGGTGTATTTAATATGATAACAATACCAATTTTTGACCTAATATCTAGAATTTTCCTTGTGTAAAGAATAAAAATAGTATGCTTTGAGTATATGTTGGCTATTCATAAATATTAAAAAAACTTTAGTGATTACAAAAGGGGATAAATTTGTATGTAGAAATATCTACTTCAAAAAAGCATTTGAAAGTTTTGCCAAGGTTTGTACATTTTGGATTTTATTTTATCGAGAGCTAAAAACTAGCACATCGTTAACATGGATTTCAAGGAATATCAAGTTCTTATCAATTCTTGACTTTGAATGGAAAATGGCAAAGCATTGGTGACATATGTTTTACAAGAGGCATCAACTTTGAATGGAAAATAGAAAAGCATTGATGACTTATTTTTAGTTGAAACTCATGTAAAATATAAGCACCTATGCCATAACCCATCCAATAGCATCAATTATTGAGGCACCACCCATCGATAAGGAATTAGATAATGTAGTTAAAGGAACTACCAACCACGACCATCAGGAATAGAAAAAACGTCCCTTTTAGTGGTGCAAATGACAACTGCATTTGGGGTTTACCTAGGCACTCATGTATGATTTTTAATTCATGGAGAATTAGTTGTTGTTTACAATTCTAATGGGTCTATATTTCCTCCTCTTATTCTATCATCTAGGTACAAACCAACTTCTAATATCAATCTTGCTAAACGTTTCTAACTACATCCTATACCATGAAAGGCTTTGCCTACTTGTAGCATGACTCTCCTTGATGGCTACATTTTTCTCCAACATCTCCTTAAATATGGGTCATGCTATATGGCCTTTCTACACTTATTGGATAGGGTCATTTTATTGTCTCTAAGGTGTAGTTTGGTTTTTCTTGGCTCCTATAATTTAAAGGGTTGGTATTCCTAATGTCTCCTCTCCTTAAAGGATTTTGATTTACCTACCCATGGGAGATGTGGACATTGATTTACCTACCCATGGGAGATGTGGGCATGTGTTATCTAGAGGTTTCTACAAGACCCTGTAGCACTTGATCTAGGTAATACACTATGTATGTAAAGGAGTGATGGAGTCATAATTCTAGACATGTGGTTTATATCTCCTCTGAATTGAGTAATGCCAACATCACCCTATGGTATAGGTTGAGTCTTGTTAACAACTGCACGGTGCTTGTATAGTATAGATGTTTTATCTAGCTCCATTATGCATAGGCTCATTGAGTGCATGTAGCTCACCTTAGAGGGGTAGATTAATAACTAATGAGCCCCAACCTAGCTAAATAATTATAATTGAATGGACCCACTCAACATCTCTCTTCCTTGCCTCACCTCAAAAGCATGGATGGGTTTTCTAAATGAATAATGTGAGCGAGAAAAAAAGGGGATATTTTGATAGAAGAGAAGGATCACACTGATGTCATACCATCTACATGTTGTTGGATATTTCATTAGGGCCCTCCCTCTACCTATCATGCATTATTAATAATCCATTAACATTACTTTGGGTAGGTTTTTTCCTTGTAGAGGGAGGTTTCTAGGAGAGGAGATGCGCAAGTATGATTTGACCCAAAAACTGTCCAACTTCATGATATGCAATAGGGGATAGTCAACTTCATGATATGCAATAGCTGGAGATGAAATGACAATTTTTAACTGGAAAGTGCATAGCAATATCCATATGCATTTGTTCCTGCAAAAGATAGAACAAAATCAAAGGCATATTAGTAGAAGCATACATAATCATACAAAGGATTTTTCCAAGACATGGTAATGGTATTACATCTCTATAGTATGTCACTTATGTGTAGGTATGAAGATACAAATTTAAATTTTGAATTCATATGATAACCTTTTTTCATTATGAAGCAATATAGTGAAGCAATATGGATCATGTAGATATGAAAATATGAATATATGCAATGACTATGTCTACATCCTTTGTTGTTGATTTTCCAATCTCTTCCTCTTCCTCGCACCATTACATAGAACATGCCAACATTCTAAACTATGTTGGAAGTTGAATGCATCAAGGTGGGGTAGCTAGAAAAGGAAAAGGTGGTAGAATGAGGGAAGCTACAACCATACAATGCATTGGTGATAAAGATAATAAAATAAGTGTTATAGGTAATAATAGTCCATAGCAATTGGTTTTCAAGCCACCATTTAACTTGGGAGATCTTACATTTAAATGAATTCTTGAATATATGATATTTCTGCAATTAAAATGAATGTGTATTTCATACGATATAATAGTAACTATGAATGTTTTTGTCAATATATATAAGACGCTTCACAAGGGCTTGTTGATAGGTAGACAAATTCCTTCCTGCAATAGGGGATCATCACTCGATTAAGGTCTCAATTATACCTATACTCGTTTCGTGTGGCGATGTCCCCCGATTGCCATCAAATAGATTGCTCCTCAAAAGGATACTTTCGATAAAGATTTCCTAAATCCTAAATGTAGTCCTATTTAATTATGCAAATGCAATCCTATATCTAATCCTAATCTAAAAATGATAAAGAGATTGAATACAAGCATGTAATTCATTACTAGAAACTAAGAAGAAATTAATTATTCTTCCAGCATAAATTACATTGCATATTCCAATAACATGAATGAGAAGAAATTCCACATACAAATGATATTAAAATGTGTCCCTGGTTGAGTTCAGACACAAGATAATACAAATTATTATTGAATTCAAGGAAATAGTTCACTCATTCAATAATACATCAAACACAAATATAGATAGAGTTATTTTCTAAATAAATAATTATTCAGAAAATCACAATAAAAGTAATCTCATGTCTATGTATGATCGAATTGAAGAATTTGAATAGATTGTAAAAATAATTTCACATGAAGACATGAATGATAAAATTGTATGATCCATTGTAATGAATAAACACACAATCTAATATTCACTTGAGCACATTTCTCCAAAATATCTAGAATTTTATTCTATAATCAAAACTAATAACAGTATATTGTTTGAATACAAAGATTTTAGCATCTAAAAAAAATTCCTAAAGCTTAGAATTATTAATAGTAAAAACTCTTCACACCAGACAAAACCCCTATCCTTCTCTTGATAATAATATACAAAAAAAAATATAAAGATTTCCTAGTCTTCCTTCCTCTCTACCTAATAGAAATATACTAGAGAAAACTTAGAAGTCTCTCTACCTAATAGAAATATACTAGAAGAAACTCAGAAGTCTCAACCTCTTGGAAAGAAATTCCAACCCCCTTTACATAGAAAGAGTAGTCTTTTATAATTAAAATTGGATTCTTCCCTTTTTCATTCCTTCTATTCTATAATCACTACAGAATAACAAATTTCTGGTCAATTGCATCAACAAGAATTATATTTTTTTTAATCAAAAGCTTCCAATTTGTTATGTACGTGGATCCTCATGATTAAGGACTTTGTATTTATTTTGATTTGATGATTTCTCCCGTATCATTTAAAATCCACACCTATACATTAATAAATACAAAAATAAAATTAATAATAAATAAAACTAACAGACTTAAACGAAATAATAAAACATGAAATAATAAAACATGAGAAAAATAAAGTGAAATTGTGCAACAATTTCTTTTAATTTTTCTAGGCATTTCCACCGTGAATTTGACAAAAATAACTTTCCCAACCTGTTCCCCACATTCTTAGCTTTTCGACAAGCTATTTTAAGCTGAATTTGGCCTTCTAAAACTCCATATATGGCTTCCCAAAGACAACGTTGATTCGTGGGTTGACCTTGTCAGTTGATTTTCAATTTAATTCCATTTTCAGATCTTTAATGGGTTTATAATGTAAAATCTTACCATCATAGTTCATGTGTGGTAAAGGAAGGAATGGAACTCTGCATGGTGGTTCGAAAGTATAATAATTTTGGTCACCATTACTTTAATAAATAAAATGAATAAAATAAATTCAAATTGGAATAACATATAATTACAATATCGTATGATTGAAATAGAAAACAAATGGATAAAAATTAAAATAATAAAATAGACACCGGTAAAAAATGATAACACTCACACTCACCCAGATGCGGATATGTACTTGGATTCAGATATGTTGTACTGGTAACAATCATCTGGGAAAATAAACTAATCTGGGATAAAAGTCATCCAGGAAAATAAAGCTACCTTCACCCCTCATTCTCACCTAGATCTAGATATCAATCTGAGTTTCATAAGAAATGTATCCACAGTGAATACATGCATCCTGATAAAATTGAAATGAACTATTCTTACCAACGCTCCCCGAATCTGGATGCATATATGAGGTGAAAATGAATATGGGTGAAAAGGAATCAAGTGAAAATTAACATGAAACCTTATATTCCTATGTTTCATATCTGAATGAACAATAATCATACATGAAAAATAAAGAATAATAAAAATCAAGAGTAATAAAATATTATAAAATAATAAACCAAATAAAACAATAATAAAATAATAAATAAACTAATGAAACAAAAATAAAAACAAAAAGAAATGCATTCGGGGTCGACTACATGCATCCGATGTAAATGAAATGTACAAGAAAAATGCATCTGGGGTTGTGTTAAATCGTAGGTATGCACATCTTCCTTCTGTTTCTCCAATAATCCAAGAAAAATGCATTTGGGGTTGTTTTAAATAGTAGGTATGCACCTCTTCCTTCTATTGCTCGAATCATCCCATTTATCTATCAACCTAGTTTCTACTTAGTTTTCTTCATTGTGTGTTTTGTCATTTCTATTTGTTTTTGTCATCCTTTATTTGCTTTTTATTAGTTCCTTGTTCTTTATAAGGTCATGATTTGAATTGAATAGGTCATATCACCATGGTACTGTGTGTGTTGCAAAAAGGATAACTTAGGACTATTGATGTAAATGGGTACTAATTGCAAGAATGTCTTTATTTTTGTAATCAGCAGAACAACGTTGTTTTATGAGTTTTAATTTTGAAAAAATATTTAAAGTTTAAATAACAGTGTGTTGGCGCCCAACATGCGTTTACATCTTCCTGCACACTCAAGATCGTGCACATGTTTACTTTGTTCAACTATCATTACAAATTCATGCTAAGATCATGCATGTTTGTGCCTCGAGCAATGATATCATTGCATGGTTTTGTATAGCCTAGATATAGAATAGGTCCCTAAGCATATTTTACAGGATATCAAACCAAAAATAAAAGGGAAAATGTTAATGGTGCATGAACATGTGAGAGACACCACTAATAAAAAACCTGAGAAAGCATCCATATATGAAATGAGACCAAGGAAATATAAGCTTTCCATCGACCTCAATAAACATGTTGTTGAGGAAGAGCATGGGATAAAAAATGGAAGCAAAGTAAAGGTAGAAATCAAGCCAAAAATTGAGCTGACAGGGACATGTAAGAAAACGATCTGCATGTGCAAGCTCTCAAGCAATAGAATGATAACATGAGGCAGAAAATATAGGATCTGCAGCAACAAAATCAGGTTCTTGAGCTACAACACACAAAGATACATACAAAATATCAGAAGTTGCAAAAGAAACACCAGAAAACTTGCATGTTCTTGAAGGAGATTATTTGAATGTCTACTGTTGTAAAAAGAAAAAGAATTTGAAACATGTGCCAACTTGGTCTACCACTATTCAGGGTTTGTCTCTAGTTATTGGTGTGCATGGGAATCAATGCAGAGTCAACTACCAGCTACAACTTATAAAGACTTTGGTTATGCATCTCTTTCACTTCAGTTATCAACAATAGTTCCAGTTGCATTGATAGAGTTTTTGGGTTTAGTTATAGGTACTACTTCTACTTGTATTAAATTGCTACTTTTGATAAAAACAATTTCTTTGGTTAAGGTTGAAGTGATGGGGAGTTAGCCCTATGAAATAACACTTGAACACAACTTCACTCAGTTTAAAGAAATGTTTACAAGTTGTAATTAGGAAGTAACARTGAARTTTGTATCTAGAGGAATTGTAATGTAAAGTTGAACTTCATAATTTAGATCCTAGATAGGTAATTGAACCCTCTCTGGATGGGAATAAATAGATGAATCTATGAATGTAAAGAGGTTCATTTTTTTGCAGGTATTTAGCATAAGGATTTGGTTGTACCTTGAAGCATCAAACTGCTAAGTTTTTCCACTTGGTGAATAGAAATTCTAGTGATATATTGTTTTCTCTTCAAATCTTGTTTGTCTTATTATCTTATTTGGATGCAAATTGAAATGTATGCAAAGCATTGTTTCTTTTCCTTTCAACTATTGTCTCACTGAACTATTTATTGTCATACAACCCGATTTCAGCTATTGTTCAGTAAATTGTTTGTTTTCATGCAACCTATTTGGAGTATTTGTGTTTAGATACATCTTTTGGATTTGAAATATAATTTTAAGTCTAAAAGTTCATACATCAAGTGAAAAAATATATGCTTGTTAGTATTTCCTCTATTTTTATCTCTACATATTTATCTGTTTAATAGAATGCATGCCACTAGCTAAGGAAAACATTGTAGTTGATGATTGTTGAATAACCCAATTGGATCCTTGTCCTTGAAAACCCATTTATCAGTTGACCATCAAAACCAAAAAACTTAAGTCATAAAAAMCAATCTTTCCAACAACTGAGGTGGTCTAGCTTTACCCTTAGCAATCAGGTGCAGACCTTAGRACCAACATCKTATGGCRTCGTTGTCGGGGAACGAAGTAGAGGAGAGTATTTCCCTGAGAGAATGACAATGATCATATTTAATATTTGAATGGTGAACAAAGATCAGGCACAAAACTAACTRYCATCTTTCACCTGGCAACTCCACTAGATGCAAATTTATTAAGGAATTTTGGCTCCCAAGAATGGATTCAGGAAATCAAATCCTGAGCATTCTAAAGCCTCAAAAGTCAAMCTTGACCTTAATGGTGACACAAAAAMTCTTGATCTAGAGAGAAAACTAAKGAAGTCTACTATTTCTCARAGACACCCCTTGCTATCTAAAGSTAAGTCTACATYTGAAAAGGTTTCTCATGTCCTCAACGGGAAGTAGTATGTGATTGTTATTTTCTAAAACCACCTTGTAATTAGCCCTCGGGTATCTCCTGTTTCAACTTTTGCCTCATCCTCTTCTCAAGAAACCACACTAACATCTCCTCCTTAGCCTCAAAGCCCGGTTGTCCCAAACATGGTTGTCAACAGGATGAAAGCCGTCATTACAGCCAGGTATGCACCTTTAGTACTACCTCAAAACTTAAATGCATTTCCAAAAGGAGACTACATGAAATATCTGCCAGATATAATGGTGAGGGAGATGTTACTGTTGAAGAACATCTGGTAGCATTTTACAGCTTTGCAGACAATTTTAACATTGAACATGCAAATATATGGATGATGTCGTTTATGAAAATCCTGGATGGAGAGGTAAGGAAGTGGTTTCGTGTTCTAACTCCAGACTCTATCATAGGTATTGATTCATTGGATGAGGCCTTTCTAAAACAATGGGGAGATAGGAGAGATTACATGTGCTACATGATTGAGTTTGGGGCTTTGAGAAGGAAGAATGGTGAGTCTGTGGCATACTTCACTAAGAGGTTCAATAAGATGTATAACAAGATCCCTGGTGAGATTAATCCAACTGAAGCCTCAACCAATATCACTTTTTCAAATGCATTTGATGTTGAGTTTTATCTCATTTCAAGGGAGAGGAGGTACACCACTTTGTTGTCTATGTAAGAGGCAGCCATTGAGGTTGAGTATAACATCTTAGCATCATAAAAAATGTAGAACAAATCAGATAGGGATAAAAATAAGTAGAGGGAAGAGATTTCTTCTTCTTCCAACCCAGCAGAACTTGACCCAAATCTTGATGAGGTGACCCGAACATTGAAATCCCTATCTTCAGAAATAGCTAAACTAAAATGGGAAGCCAAGCAGCCAAACAAACCATACTAGGATGTTGCAAACGAGAATACTAATCAGTTTTGAAGGCCTAATAATGTCCCTCAAATCATGCAGAAGGTGTAGAAATTTCAATACAAATTATGTATTGCCTGGATTCTCCTGATATAACAATTATATGCCATTGTTAAATATAGAATCGCTTCTACTATAAATCTTGTGGAATTTAAAACACGATCGCCAATTGCAATATCAAGAAGAAAGATCAATCGCACATAACACAGATGTTTTACTAGGAAAGCATAAAGCTAAAAAACCCACTATCATGTATTATGTATATCATGGATCATAAAACAATCTCATACAAAACTCTAATCCAAGAGCTCTCAGTACAATACAATCGTCTCACACTGTCATACAAAAATCAGCAAATACATGTGTCAATTCTCTGCCTCCTCTGCGCAATCCCTGCAATGGAAAACCTGCAAAATGATTTGAATGCCTCTTGCCTAGGTTGTGCATTTCTCATGGGCACATCCATTGTGTGTGTGATTGCATGAGTGCACGTCACTCAAATCACACTGATAACCAAGTTGTTCTTTTCACCTGTTATCTCAATTGGGTCTCCATTGGATCTGACAAGCATGTAGTTAACAGTGGTAAATATTTAGTTGCATGTGAGATCATTGATTGTGAATTAATTAATAATTAATTCACCGAACTCTCACTAGTGTAAGTTCAGTTACAATTAGTACAACTGAGCTTAACTCACTTAACTGAGTTAAACTACTTCACAACTCACATAACTACACTTATAACTCTGTTACAACTTCAAGTCACTTAGTTACAACTAATTCGACTTCCATGTCCCACCAGTCAACCTTTGACCTCAAATTTCCTATAGCTAACTGATTTGCCATTTCAATTAACTATTTTCAAGTAATTACGAGATAATAGATTAATATTTATTGTCCAAATTATTTAAGGGAAAAATAAATTAGACACACATTTCTCGTTGACTTTTCAACAGAGGGAGAGGAGGAATGTTGAAGATCATAGGGTTGTTCCCCCTTTTCAGAACAATGAAGTTGAGCAGATGGATGTGAGTAATGACATTGGGGATGATTATGTTGTCCTTTTCAATGAAATTGATCTCTATTCTAGTCACCTAATGCAACAGGACTATGAAATCTCCCAATTGTCAAATTAGTTTGATGTTGATGGAAAGGAAGAAGAGATTTTTCAAAGCTAGCCCTTAAAGAAGTATGATTTAAGGCCTAGGCCAGGGGATCCAAAAATAAATGATCCCATTTAGAATAAGAAATCATATCTTCCTCCCAAGAAAGGTCCAAACAAAGACGCAACAGACAAAGAAAATCAGCAACAACCAACTAAACCTCCTGCCCCCGAGGTAAAAGAAGCAAACAGACAACCAACTTATTTTAACATAAAGCATGAGTTAAGAAAAATCAATATCCATGTACCTTTGATAGATTTACTAAAAAAGGAGCCTACCAAGAGGTCTATCATGAAGGTTTTGAAGCCACCTACTCCTACTATCTCATCTAATGTGATAATCCTGCAGGATGAAAACCTTGCTATCACTGTTGGCCCACACATTGAAGATGGGTCTAATGCTTCCCAACCTTTTTACATATCCTTGAATGTCCATGAAAAAATCCTGCACAAATGGCTTATGGGATATGGGGCCTCTCATAATGTCATGCATAAGGTTGTCATGGAAGAGCTAGGGCTAGAAATTACCAAGCCATACTAGGACCTTTAATCTTTTGATTACAAAAAGGTTAAATGTTCGGGATTAATTAAGGATATGTTTGCTTCTCTATCTCGGTTTCCCATGAAAATCATGGTTATGGATATTGTTGTAGCTGATATACCCCCCAAGTTTTCCATGCTTTTATCTAGGTCATGGGCCAAGAAAGTAGGATGATCCCTGCAGTTGGATCTTACATATGCGACCATCCTTGTTTTCGGAGGAGAAAACAAAAGATTGTACAGAGAAGTCAGGTTGGCTTACATTGTGAGTGATCATCAGAATCCAGGTAATCATCCCATTTATGTTGTAGAGGATGAAATTGGGTCATTTATTTTTCATATAAATGATGATGTTCCATAAATAGTAGCCAACAAATGCATAAATCAGCCAGAGGTAGGCTAAGGAAATGAAATCTAGAAGATGTATTTTGATGGATAATATTCAAAGGAGGGCTTTGGTGTTGGCATAGTCCTCATTTCCCCTTCAAAGGAGGTGATTTCACTCTCTTAAAAATTTGAATTTGAAACAACCAACAACATAGCAGAGTATGAAGCCTTGGTGTTGGGGTTGAGAGTTTCTAAAGACATGCCCATTGACAAATTGGCAATCTTCAGTGATTCTGAACTGGTTTTCAATCAGGTGAATGACCTTTATCAAATAAAGAAATTGAGGATGAAACAATACAGAAGCGAGGTATGGGACATAGTTGAAAATTTATTTCCGTCTTTCAATATTTCCTTTGGCCCTAAAGATGCCAATAAAATGGAATATTCTCTAGCTCTGGCTGCTAGCACCTTCAGGCCTCCCATTGGTCCAAATGTTAAATATGAGGTGGAGGTTAGGCACAGAACCACTATACCAGACAATGTTAAGCACTGGCAGGTTTTTAGTGATGATCCAGAGCTCAAGATATTTCTGCAAACCATTAAGGAATTCTCAAATATCTCCATTGATCAAGAGAACAAGGAAGATGAAATATAAAATCAGTAGGTACCTCCTTTTCTGAACAAGGTGGTTGGTCATAACATTGTAGAGCTAAAAAAAAATCATATTCCAAGGGGCTTAGTACCACTCGAGAGGATATTTTATAGTAATGATGTCTCCAAGAAAGCTTCAATTCAAAGTCAGGAATAAGAGGTTGTAGACTACAATATTGGGACAGCTACAAATCTGAAAATTGTCAAGATATCTAAAGCATTGCTAGATGAGAAGAGAGACAAGTATGTCATCCTTATCAAAATATATATATATATATTTTTGCATGGTCTTATGAGGACCTGAAGACCTTTGATACTGAAATCATTTAGCATAAGATTCCTCTGAAGGTGGGCTCAAATCCATTTAAGAAGAAAATTAGACAATTTAATCCTTTGTTAATGTCTATTATTGAAAAATAATTGAAAAGGATGCCTGGTGCCAAAATCATTGTTCCCTTGAGATATTTAGATTGGGTGGCCAGCCTGGTGCCTATCAAGAAAAAGAGTGGCGAAATATGCTTGTGTGTGGACTTTAGAAACCTGAACATGTGTTCATTGAAAGACAATTACCCATTTCCCAATATGGACCACATTTTACGAAAGGTAGTAGGTGCTCACATAATTTCCATTCTGGATGGTTATTCTGGATATAATCAAATAACAGTGCTTGAAGAAGACAAAGAAAAAACTCCCTTCACTACCCCATGGGGCATATTCATGTATGAAAAAATGCCCTTTGTCCTGATGAATGCAGGGGCCACCTTTCATAGGGCCATGGAAATTTCATTTGTGGGTGAAAAGGACAAGTTCATGATGATTTACCTTGATGACATCACCATCTTTTCAAATTATGATGATGAACATCTGCAACACTTGGAGCAAATATTTCAAAAATGCAGAAGGTATGGAATCTCTTTGAATCCCAAAAAATCCTAGTTTTCTATGTTAGAAGGAAAGCTCATAAGCCACATTATATTTGTAGGAGGGATAAAGATATACCCAGAAAAGGTAGATGCCATTTAGAAAATTGGCATCCCCAGAAATAAGAAGGCCATACAATCTTTTATAGGAAAAATAAATTTCTTGAGGGATTTTGTACCAAATTTTATTGAGATCATCGGGCCTATTAATAACATGCTAAATAAGGATGTTGAAATTAAATGGACATGGGAAGCCAGATCATCCTTCCAAAGGATAAATCAGGCTCTAATTGAAGCCCATGTTCTAGTTAGTCCAGATTACTCCAAAGAATTCCTAATTTTCTCTTTTTCTTCTGGGGAGACTATTGCAGTTGTACTGCTAAAAAATAATGAAGAAGGGCATGAACATTCCATTGTCTTCTTTAGAAAATCACTCAGGGATGTTGAATTGAAATATGACATATTGGAGAAGTACACTTATGCCTTAGTCAAAGCCTTGAAGTCCTTCAAGGTTTATGTTTTGTAGTCCAACATAACAGCTTATGTCCCTAGCAGTAGTGTGCAGGAGATACTTGTCCATACATATAGTGAGGGGAAGAGGGAAAAATGTATAGTCAAACTTCTATAATATTATCTACAGATAGATACCACTAAACTAATCAAGGGACAAGGCCTTGCAAAATTTTTATCCGATTCAAATTGCAAAGAACTGGAATTGCACCATATATCCAACCAGTCAGATGCTCCACTGATACAGGATGGGAAGAAAACCATGTAGGTAATTGATAAGTATTCTCTTTCACCTAGGTAAAGAGATATCATTTATTTTTTACAGCACCTAGAATTCCCACCAAAGTTGGAAAAATCCAAAACTAGGTCCCTTAAATTAAAGGTTGTAAATTACTGCATTTTAAATCAAAATTTATATTGGAAAGACCCTGCTAGTATTTTGTTGAAATGTCTAGATAAAGATGAGTCAAAACAAGCTGTAAATGATATGCATAAAGGATTTTGTGGAGGTAACCAACATTGGAAATCTATAGGCCTCAAAGTTCTAAGGGTTGTATACTACTGACCCGCCATATTTTATGGTGTGTTTTCCCTGGTTAGAAATTGTGAAGAATGTCAGAAATTTGTTGGAAAACAAAAATTTCTCTCACTGCCCTTGAAATCCATTGCAACAAACAACCCATTTCAAAAATGGGGCCTAGATTTCATAGGTGAGATAAACCCACCCTCTAGTGGACAACACAAGTGGATCCTAACCGCCACTGATTACTTTACAAAGTGGATTGAATTTGTTCCTACCATGAATGATACTAACAAGGTAATAATGAAATTTTTGGAAGTAAACATGTTTTCCACATTTGGATTCCCTAGAAAACTAGTAATAGAAAATGCTCAAGCGTTCAAATCCAAGGCCATGATTGAATTATGTGGGAATTACAACATTATCCTGACACTCTACACCATATTACTCACAGGGGAATGGGTTGGTAGAGTCATCAAATAAAACCCTCATCGGGATCAATAAAAAACTACTAGATAAAAATAAAAAAAACATGGGATTCCAAGTTGAAGTATGCCTTATGGGCTGATAGGATCAACACCAAGAAGTCACTGGGTACCCCTCCATTTCAGCTAGTCTATGGGGTGGATGTTTTTCCAACTCATCTTGGTTTACCAATGTTGCAACTTTTGCAGGAGGAAGTGGAGGATCCTAATGACATCCAGAGAAGGATTTTTCAGATTATTGAAGTTTAACAAAGAAGATAAATATTAAATGAAAAAATTGAGGCTTACCAGACCAAGGTCAAGGCGGCCTTTGACAAGAAAACCAAAAGGAAAATTTTCAAGCAGGTGACCTATTTCTAAGGTGGGATGCCAGGAGGGAAGACAAAACCAAGCATGGTAAGTTCAATAACCTTTGGTTTGGTCCTTTAAAAGTAGCCAAAGTTTTGGATAATAATACCTTTATATTGCAAAACCTGGATGACATTGACATCTTTGGAAGCCCAGTCAATGGGTGCTTCCTGAAGCATTACTTTTCCTGATGAACCATAGGTGGTTCATTATGTACATAGATTTTTTTTATTTCCAGTTTAATTTAGTATTTTAGTTTGAATAAAATAATCCATATCCCAATAAAGGCACTGGGGTATAGTTGCAGATTTGGTTTTCGGTTGAAATAAGGAAGATGTCAAGGCTAGTGAAAACAGAGTAAAGTGATTGGTGGCATGGGGATAATAATAAATAATTAAGACACACAATATGTTGTTCTTAACACCTCACAGAAAGGTGTTACCCCCAGTTGGAGTTGATGTTAAATTCTAGGTCTGCACCTCTTCCTTCTATTCCTCTAATCAACCCATCCATCTATCAACCTAGATTCTAGTTAGTTTTTCTTTATGGTGTGTTGAGTCATTTCAATTTGTTTTTGTCATTGTTTATTTGATTTTTATTAGTTCCTTTCTCTTTATAAGGTCAAGACAGGTCATGATTTGAATTGAATAGGTCATATCGCCATGGTTATGTCATAGTGTGTGTGTTGCAAAAGGGATAACGTATGCCTATTGATACAAAGCGGTATTAATTGCAAGAATGCCCTAATTCTTGCAATCAACAAACAAGTGTTGTTTTATGAGTTTTATTGTTTTAAAAATATTTAAAAGTTTAAATAACACTATGTTGGTTCCCAACATACATTTACATCTTCTTGTGCACTCGAGATCGTGTGCATGTTTACCTTGTTCATATATCATTAAATATTTCATTCTAAGATCGTGCATGTTTGTGCCTCGAGCAATTATCATTGCAGGGTTGTGCATAGTTATCATTACAGGTGGTAAGTAAAACCGAAACAATGCATACTCTTGACCACCACTCTCCACAGAAGAAGTTAATTCATGGTGGTATCACCCCGAGAACACTGGCAGTTGAACAGAACATGGACAATAGGGCTCGAACTGTTTGAAACTATACCACAAATTAGGGATACATTTATCAAAGGAGAATGGTTTGACTTCAAATGCTCCTTTAATGGACATCACACAGGAGTTGTGATAATCTTCGCATAGAACTTTGATGGGTTCCAAACTCAACTCAAGGACACAACCATTCACATTACAAATCACTTCATCGTTGGAGAATGCATTCTTCCCATCATTGGTGAGAGGTGGTTTAAAAAGGGTAAATTGCCAGCTGAAGTATGCAATAAGTTTCTGGTAGAAAAGCATCAAAACCCTGATTGGAGCCAGGGAATCTCAATCCTTTCGATTAAAGAAGAGTGGAGAGGAATTTTATCTACAATCTAAAGATATATCACGACAGAAGGTAGGTTCTCAATCTTTCACTGTTATCACATTAGGTTTCTCATGCATTTAAATAGTGACAAATAATTGAACCTCCCCTTCTATTTTCTTAAATCCTAACTAAGATTTCTAAGAGAATCCATAATTACCCATAATCGACTCATAGAATCCTCTACCACCAAGTTGGGTTCATTAAAATATTGGTCCTCTTTTCTCTAAGAGATTTGGACATGCCTTGGAAAAAATTTCTAGTGTCTTTAGGGTTACATGAAGAATAGGAAGTTGATCAACAACCATAAGAACAGAAGGATGAGGTTTATCATGCAGCTAGGGTTTCTATTGAACTTGAGAGTTCATCCAAAGCCACCTAGCAAGACAAAAAGAAAACCTTACCTAAAAACGAGAGGACCCAATAAGAGAAAGAAATATCCATCACTCCATAAAGGGAGGATATTCCTCGAAGGAAATTGAGGTCCTCTATAGAGAAACAAAGGGAAAGGGAAGGTGGTAAGGTCTATGTCAGAAACTATCTGAAAAATCAAGAAGAACATGTCAGCCTAGCAGGCTAATTGTCCCCTGAACATTTTGAGGATAAATCTATGCCCACTGCTATGTAGGAAGACAAAACTCCCAAGTAAAAAACAAGCAGACATAGGAGGAGTAAACAAGCCAGTCATGAGATTGTTGCAAAATAATTTATATCATTAGACACCCATATTGAGAAGCCCTATGTGGTAAAGAAGAGAAAAAATAGAAAGGGAAGCCAGGTCCTAGAAATGCTAACCAAACCTAACAGAAAGACTAGGCTCACCAACTAGTTGAGGTTGAAATCCAATGCATTGTTTGATCCATCCTTAAAGGATAAAAAGATCATAGTGATTGAAGATCAGGATATTGATGAAGAACTCTCTGAATTTTCCAACATGGAGGATATGGTCATACATACATTGAAGGGGATGACAGGGGAAAAGGCTAGGCAGAAACTCAATGAAGGGGAGACCTCAGGTGTCCAATCTGTTGTTGTGGAAACATAATACATTCATGATCTAGAAACAAAACCAAATGTGGTGGACACTAGCCCAGATTCTGAGAAATATTCTGATGATATAATCCTATATATAGAATAGGTCCCTGAGAAAATTTTACAAGATATCAAACCAGAAATAAAAGGGAAAATATTAAGTGTGCATGAACCTGTGAGAGACACCACTGATAAAAAAACTGAGAAAGCACCCATATATTAAATGATACCAAGGAAATCCAATATTTCTATCAACCTAAATAAACCCATTGTTGAGGAAGAGCAAGGTTTAAAAAAATGGAAGTAAAGTAAAGGCATAAATCAAGCCAAAACTTGAAGCTGAGAGGGACATGGATGACAACAATCTGCAGGTGCAAACTCTCAAGAAACAAAATGATAACATAAGGAAAAAAATATAGGATTTGCAGAAACAAAACCAGGTTCTTGAGATGCAATGCATAAAGCTACAAAAAAAATATCATAAGTTGCAAAAGAAACACCACAAAACTTGCATGTTCCTGAAGGATATTATCTGAATGTCTACTGTTGTAAAAAGAAAAATAATTTGAAACATGTTCCAGCTTGGTCTACTACTATTCATGGTTTGTCTCCAGTTATTGGCATGCATGGGCATCAATGCAGCGTCAACTTCTAGCTACAACTTATGAAGACTTTGGTTATGCATCTCTTTCACTTCAGTTATCAGCAATAGTTCCAGTTGCACTGATAGAATTTTTGGGTTTAGTTAGAGGTACTACTGCCACTTGTAATAAATTGGTACTTTTGATAAGAACAATGTTTTTGGTTAAGGTAGAAGTGATGGGGGGTTATCCCTATGAACTAACACTTAAACACAACTTCACTCAGTTTAAAGAAATGTTTACAAGTTGTCATTAGGAAGTATCAATGAAATTTGTATCCATAGGATTTGATTGTAATGTAAAGTTGAACTTCATAACTTAGATACTAGATAGGTAATTGAACCCTCTCTGTATGGGCATAAATAGGTGAATATATAAATCTAAAGGTTTTCAGTTTTTTGGGTTTATTAAGCATTAGGATTTGGCTATGCTTTGAAGCAACAAACTGCTAAGTTTTTCCACCTGGTGAATTTAACTTTTGGTGATAGATTGTTTTCTTTTCACTTCTTGTTTGTCTTATTATCTTATATAGATGCAAATTGAAATGCATGCAAAGCATTGTTTCTTTTCCTTTCATCTATTGTCTTAACGAACTATTTATTGTCATACAACCTGATCTCAACTATTGCTCAATGAATTGGTTTTTGCCATGCAACCTGTTTCAAGGATTTGTGTTCAGATACATATTTTGGATTTGAAATATCATTTTAAGTCTTAAAGTTAATACAAAAAGTGACAAAATTTATGGTTGTTATTATTTCCTCTGTTTTTATCTCTACATCTTTACCTGTTTACTAGAATGCATGCCACTAGCTAAGGAAAACCTTGTAGTTGATGATTGTTTAATAGCCCAATTAGATCCATGTCGTTTTGACCCATCTCTCAGTTGACCATCAAAACCAACAAAATTAAGTCATAAAAATCAATATTTCCAACAACTGAGGTGGCCTAGCTTTTCCCTTAGCAGTCAAGTGCAGACCTTAGGACCAACAGGTTGAATAAATCGAGGGTGAACTAAATGTATAACCATCATGCTTACCTAGATCCCCCAGATTCCGGATATCCGAATGAAATAAAATGAACACATATAAAACAAATAAAGAAAAATCAATAACAATAAAATAATAAAAACAATTGACAAATCATGTAAGATCATTTGCCACATTAGTTTCCATGTTATCATGCCACATCAACTACTATCTCAGTGTGCCACATCATCTGTCCTGTCAGTATACTACATCACTTGATATCAGACACAAGATAATATAAATTTTAGTACTGAATTCAAGGAAATAGTTCACTCATTCAATAATAAATCAAACACAAATACATATATAGTTATTTTCTCAATAAATAATTATTCAAAAAAATGCAATAAAAGTACTCTCATGTCTATGTATGATCAAATTTAATAATTTAACTAAATTGTGAAAATAGTTTCACATGAAGACAAGAATGATAAAAATGTATGATCCACAGTAATGTAGAAACACACAATGTAACATTCACTTGAGCACACTTCTCCAAAATATCTAGGTTCTTGGGTACAGGCACAACTGTCACCGATTTTCACATTTAGGACAGACTCTTATTCCACTTGGGCCATCTTTGTGTTACTACAAGCGAGCATGCAAAGATTATTTGGGAAGCCCACTACAGTCGGGTGGTAGGACATTTTGGCATGGAGAAAACTGTGGTCGTTCTTCAGAAACATTTTTATTGGCCAAAACTTCGATAGGACGTCAGCAAGTATATCAGATATTGCATTGCATGTGCCATTGCCAAGTCATCCATCAAGAAGAAAGGCTTATACACCCCTTTTCCTATTCCTGAGAAGCCTTGGGAATCCATCTCAATGGATTACATGTTTGGCTTGTCGTCCACCAAGCAAGGAAATGACTGTGTATTTGTGGTTGTTGATCAGTTTTCGAAGATGTCCATCCTCACAGCCTACAAGAAGAATACCACAGCGGCAGATACTGCCAAGATATTCTTCGAACGATTGTGGGTCTACTTTCGGATACCACAGAACATCATCTCTGACTGAGACAATAGGTTCTTCAGCACCTTTTGGTCGAGTCTCTTGTCTTTGTTGGACACCAAGCTCACAAAATCCACTGTGTTCCACCCACAAACAGATGGACAAGCAAAGGTCGTCAATCAGATGATTGTGCACATCCTGCGAATGTACAATTCTAAGCATCCACATACATGGGACAAGAGTCTCCACTATGTTCAACACAGTTACAATAGGACTCTCCATAGCTCCACCAACCATAGCCCATTTCAAGTGGGTCTGGGATTCCAACCCTTGGGACCCATTGATGTTTCACTTCCTCTTTCCACCACACAGACAGACTCTTCCCATGATTAGTATGCGATCAAAAAAGCCACCGGATTCATTGAGTGGATTCAGCACATCCGCCAATAGGTCCAAGAGATTTTCTAGAAATATAATGCTAAGTACAAGCAGTGCCATGATCAACACATGGTACCACACTAGTTTCAAGTTGGCGACAAAGTTTGGCTAAATTTGCAGAAGGACCCTCTCACGGGGCCCCATCGGAAGCTTTTTCCACATCGTTATGGGCATTGCACTATCACCAAGGCTATGGGTAGCAATGCTTTTGAGCTCAACACTCCACCCTTTCTTGTCCTGCATCCAGTGTTCAATGTGGACCTCCTTCAGCCATATTTTCCACCATTATTGGACACCTCAGAGATTGAAAAACAATTGACACCAATAGAGCTCAACCCTAACTGCATGGAACAAGCATACATTGATCAGATAGTGGACACATAGGTCAAGGGCACTCATCAACAGAGAATCCAGCTTTATCAGGTTGTCAAGGCAAGGCAACTCCTACATAAAGGCAAGTGGCTCACCCAGTGCCAAATCCAGCAGAAGTTTCCTCCCCTGATGCGGGAACTCAATGCAATGGATATCATTGCTTCCTAAGGGGGGAGGATTGATCCAGGTGGATATCGTTGGCCACCCACCTATTTCAACTAGCTCCTCTTGTCCATTTTTGTTCAGCATTTTCTTCTATACTCCTTTGTAATTGTGGTTTCTAAACTTCTAGGGTTGTCTGAAGCTCCACACATCCTCCAGGTGGATACTAGTGGCCTCTCACCTAATCCAACTATCTTATTTTGTATGTTTTCATGTCAGCACATCTTGTTGTACTTCTAGGTCCGTTTTGGGGCCCTAAACATTGTTTTTTTGGCTCGCCACAATAAAATTGTAGACAAAGTCACAGTTTGATGGAAAAATGTGTATTTCTCTTAAAGACCTTTCTAATGGGCTATCACACGCCTAAAACAGAGGTCGTATGCAAAATTTATGATCCTGGGAAGTTAAGGTACCAACTTACACCAACTTACCCATAGGAGCTCACATGACTTTTGGCGTTTCACCTTCTAGGGTTAGGTTTTTGGATGTCTAGGGTTTTTTCATTCATGAGTAATATCAAAAAGGCCTCTAGAGCCTCATTGTAATCCATTATGCTCAGATGGATGCATGCAGTAGCAACATCTCTTCTCAAAAATAGTTGCCACCATTCGAGCAAGTGTTTCAACGTTGTAGTTTTACAGTTTCAACCTATTTCATTATTTAGTAGAAGATATTGTTCACTGGATATTTGTGTTATTCTTCATATCTTTGCGTTTATTGTAATAAGTCTGTTAATTAGTTTGTTCCGCTCCTAAATCCAAATCATGGGAACCCTTTACTGAAGTCCATTTCCACACAAATGCGGACAAAGGTAGATATGTTGTGCCTCGAAGTTTCATGGCTTGCAAAGTGGAACTTTCCTAAACCTTAATCGATGGCTTCAAGAGAGGGTAAACCCAAAATATGCAAGGGAATATTGGAGAGTCTCACCCAAACTTGGGCTAGGGATATAATTTCAATTGCATGATTGAAAGAAGGAGTCTAGGGTTTCATGCACAAATCTGAGTTTCCTCAAAACCACAGACATGAGTTGAAAATCAGATCACGATACTCTTCAATGTTGAAATCAACAATCAAGCAGCCTTTTGCACAAGGATGAATGAACACTTCCTTCTGCATGATAGGGATCCATGTAGCAGAGATCGAGTTGTTGAGATCTGGTAACTTGGGCTAGAAACCATTGGAGCGACAGAGTAAACTCACAAATCTGTAATACTCTTCCTTTTCATCAACATCTTGTCCCATGGGAATGACAAGAGAAGGGGATTCTTGAACCAAAAGAGACGAAGAAGGGGGAGTTGAGTCCCTTTGCTCTACTTCCCAAAAATAGGCACCAGATGACAAATCTGAAGAGATGTGTGTTGATCTGCACACAAATATGGAGGGGAGGGCCCCATGGCTTAGGGCACCAGCAGATACGGAGGAGGCCACTATTGTAGGAAAATCTCCCTGCGGACAGGTAGATCTCCTCTTGAGAGCTAGACTCTTAACTCTTAAGACAGAAGATGCTTAACATGGACACTGACTTCCTTTTAGATCTAGATAAACTAATGTGTGAGGAGGAAGGAGAAAAGAAGTAACTTTTTACTGGTGTTTGTCCCTGCACAGTCCAAGTTGAGCTCCAATCTTAAACTCCTCGATAAGCCCTATAGACAAACAAAAGTACAAACAACTTCCTACTCTACTAAGATTAGCTCGAAATAGATCTATCTATTACAGATGAATTCATGTGAGATCAAACATAGAATTGAAAGAAATAGGCCAAGCATATTATATTAATGAGAACAACAATGAAGAAAACTTACAACCATAGATGTGAGTGCAGCAGCTTCATCAAGTTCCCCTTATCCAAACCCTTGCTTAAACGGTCCACACATAGAATGATGATGCTCCAAATG
>JASDQU010688435.1:30187-46268 GCA_032191745.1 Picea mariana
GCACCATAAAAGTGGTTTAGCGACACCTTGTAGGTAGCAGACACTTCGGGTATTTGTGATATGACAGGTATATCAACACCTTCCCCTGATTCATAAAGGTCCTGCACCGTACGAGGCGGTCTTGTAAATATGTCAGTAGTCTAAAGGGGATCCCCAACTCCAGGGCCTAAATGGGTTCCAGTCGAAATTCCAAAAGTGTCAACAACAAGTTGTCCAGATGAATTCAGCGAAAGAATATGTTTCTCATATTCAACAAGAATGTAGAAAGCTTCTAGAGAATCAGAAATAACGAGGAAACTTTCTAAAGAGGTGGAACCTTCCTCTTGTGAGGTTACAGTATCTTGGACATCTCTTTGTTGAGGAGAACCCTCTGGTGAATGAGGGGGTATAGGTATGTGATCCTCCATATTTTCTGGAGGAAGTCCCTAGACCCTACACGAATGACGTGGAGGGTCGATGTTTGATGAGCCAAAAGTTTTACACAAAAAATCTACGGCCAACTACGAAAATGAACAACACTCACTAATAAAATATAGAAATCAAACCAAGCAAACAAAACTTCTTATTTCTAAGTCACTAGTTGGTGATGAAATCCAACGTCGTGAAGTGGAGAAAAGAAGAGGCCAGGATAGAGTGGGTGGAAAAGTTACGTTGACGACCTGCTTAACGGACTTACACCCTGGCGCAAGATCCCACACATAATCATGAGTATACCCTCCAAGGATCCTGAGTGAGTCTGGACAACCTCGATTCTAGGCACCATGAAGAATTTCCCCTCCATAGTCACCTTGTGTAAGACCCTAAAAATATTGGCAACTAAGGCTACAAAGAACAACAGTGATGCTTGGGGAAACAATCGATAGTCTGATCCACGTACAAAGGCATGGTATCTAGCACGAAATCAACTTGAGAGGATTCCACTCATCATTGTGGGTATACCTTCAAGTGACCCCCATAATATGCACAATATCTACACCAAGACCAATAAAGCAGGGTGAGTAACTTTGTCAGTCTCAACACGACCTCAGGTTTGACCCTTGTGTGAGAAGGGCTTCCCAGGAAAAAATGTTGCAAATGGATTCTAACACACCCTATCACAAGATGATATTGTGTGTTTTGTGCTTTGGAGAGTGTGTCTCATAGCTTATTCCAAAGATCTAGCCTAGGTAATGTTGGTGTAAAAGATCCCTAGAAAATAAAAGTGACTAATTGAATTTTAGATTACGCAATGTTTTTTAGAGGCTGTTGTTTACTCAAGAGGGAGATGGAAATGAAACCAATGTTGTGTGAGACCTTGACCCAATTATATGCAAATAGATATGAATGATTCAATCTTTCATTCAATTAATTATATCTACAATAGGGAGAAGATATCTTTCCAGAAACATGAAAGCTACAAAATATAATTTTTTCGTGAATGAACTATAATTCCAAACAATCACAAGAAATGAAATTTCTCAATTTGTTCTCTTTAACAGTTTTGATGCAAAGATTTTATCTATGGATGATTACTTAAAAATAATAAATGACTTTAATTTTCCTTTCCGAAACCAGATCAGAGATATACTAGAAAGGAAATGTAATCAAAGAAAATGGATACACTCAACATAAACCCAAATCAAAATTTCAATGAAGATAAAAACAAAGATAACAAGAAAGTGTTTATCAAATGCAAACAAGCAATAGATTTCAAATCAACAAGCAATCCAAAAAATGTAAAATAATCCAAAACTTCACTCAGATGAAATATTTTTAATCAATCAAGCGGTCAAATCTATGATAAGAGATTATATCCTTGTTGATAAAAATCAAGAAGCAAAAGCTTACAAAATGATAAAAAAGGGTTCACAATCTTTCAAAAAAAATCAAAAGAAAGTATTACACACAAAAATCAATCAAATATTGACCTCAAAAGGACCTCAAAAAGTGTCTCCCAGATGACAAAGAAAAACTGGGCATCAAAAGACAACAAGACCCAATCCAAAAAATTCTACAGACACTGTTGCAGGCCAACAGTAGGTTACAGTGTGGAAATCAATAGTTTCTGCAGGCTAGTAATGGGTAGGGTGCGAAAAGTTTACACTTTTATAAACAACCAGGGTGCGACAAGCTAAGGTTTCTGTAGGCTGTATATAGAACACAATGTGGAAATGTCTGTAAACAAAAGAAAATTGGAAAGAGGTTAAAGAATCTAAGTAAACTTTCAGGTCTAGAGAATCTAGATTGATCCCTTATAGAATCAGATACTGAAACTGAAAGAAAAAATATAGGCTAAGGGAAAATGAAAAAAAAAATAAAAAAATAGGTTGTATCCCTATTGGAGTTGCCAATTTTTTTATTGGATATATCAGTAAATGCGGACATAAACTGATCTCCCTAGATCCACCTAGATCTAGAACAAAACAAGACAAGACATGGTTCTTTCCCTAAGCTCTAATCATTGAATCTACTGTCAAATAAAGGATGAGTAACATACCTTTGAATATCGCTTCCTTTTGACTTTTTTGTCCTTGCTTCTCTCTGGTGCTCTTGTGCTATTGATCATGCAATGAAACACAAACCAACCAAAGTAAAAGAAATAATAGTATATTCAATGAAGACTTATACATGTGATCAAGGAATCATGTAATAAAATGAGAACGATTTTATGGGAAAGAAACATGCCACTGTATTATATTAAGAGAAAGTGGAAGATACAACCAAACAACCTTGATGTCGCTAGGTTCCCTTTTGGTGGCCCTTTTCTCCAACACACACTTGCTTCAAGATCTCATGAAGATGATCCACAATAACTTGATGGACTGAGATGAAGACCTCAAGCATTTGGAGTAGAGTTCCTCACACAATTCACAACCTATTCAACTTTAATTCATTCCTTACTTGCTCTTTCTTTCTTAATGCTTAACCTTTTCCATGAGAAATCCATCATTATATAGGAGAAGGAGAGATGGTTAAAGAGATTAGGGTGATCCCACCAAATCAGAGAAGTCGGTAGGATCCTAACCATACGGATGCCACCTCAAATTCTAGAAGATTCCCTTCTATAACCTTTGTGAACTTCATCTCTTTTCTTAGTATTAAAATGCTGCCGCACCCTGCCTATAGAGTAACATGCGGAAGCTCCACAAGCCAGGTTTAGAGTAGTCTATGGAAATCAAGCATTTCCACACTATGTAATACTCCTAGCCTACGACGACCTTCTAAAAACAATCTTTGAAGTGGAGGAAACCATTCACTTTCCTCATGAGAAAGATCTTTCTCAAAACCTCAACACATGCTTGTAGAAGTATCACCAAGGTGACCAAAATAATGTGTAACAGATATATCTTAGATCTGCTGCATGCAAGAACGATATAGATTGGATATGTTGCAATAAGATCAGATATGTTGCATGAAAGAAGGATATATCTTGGATCTACTGAATGTAAGAAGGATATAGCTCATATTTGATGCATGCAAGAAATATTTGTTGCATGCACTCCAGAGTACGCTGCCAAGATAAATCCACGCTATATCTCTGATCTGAATCTTCCTGAACCTAAACCTGTAAATGAAGTGAATCCTTAAGGAAGGATCCAATATGGTACTATCAATCCTGATGAAAAATCAGGGTGACTCTTTTTATGGACTATGATGTGTCTCTCAACACTAAAATCTATCAATGGTGATGGTTTCCTCCAGAAATCCACAAAAGATGAAGAAAGTCCCCTGACTTCTACTCTAAGTTCTAATTCTCAACTCAAATCATGTATTATGGTGAATTAGACCAAATTTTCTCCTTTGTACTCCCATTCTCATCCAATTTCCCATTCACTTTATTAATTAAGTGACTTTCCCCTAATTTTTACTTAATAATCACTTAAGTCACTTAAAACATCTTTTTTCTTCTAATTTCACATTCACTTTGAATAATTAAGTGATTTTTCCTAAGTTTTATCTTAATAATGATTTAAGTCACTTAATCACATTTTTCCACTTTATTACTTAATGTCACTTTCAAATTAGGAATATCTGGTAAATGACACTAAATAATTATTTTATTCCCTTTTTCTCCCGATTATAGCCTATGAGAATCAATACAGGCTACTGAGTCACTCCACCTGGAGTCATCACTAGGAAGGGGATGATACAATTCTCCCTTCCCAATATTGCTTGTCCTCAAGAAATTCCATCACAACCTGACACTCCTTTGATTGAGCCAAGATGAAATTGAAAATGATACATGTTATGAGGAAAATCTCTCTATGGATAGGGGTAAACCACAATAGATGGAAATGACTATAAAAATCAACTCTAATCTCAAGTATTCTATATAAACAAATATGCTAGAAAGACAAGATAAAAGGCCTACCTCATCCAAACGTTCAATGAAGTCCATTGTTGAGCACTAGACTCAAAGAAATACACCTGCAACTAGTCCTCAACAACCAAGAAATGAAATCATATGGTGATAATATATAATGCTATCAAATTCAATATCATAATCCATCAATATTCATAAAAAATATGCCCATGGAATAAAAATTCAAATATTCACAAGATATTAATTGGATGAGAAATGAGTATCTCTATTAAAATGTAATTAGCAGAAGTGAATGAATTACAAACTTTCATTTCGACATAGTTCAGAACCGAGAAACTAAGTTCCTTCGAGTTGGGCCTCCACCACTTCAATCCTCCACCAAAGGAAATCTCATATAAGAGAGGCAATGAGGTTCTCAATCATGTAGGGAAGAGCTTGGGGGATGAACAATGTGTCTAGACTTAAAATGACAAAGGGATGCAGACTCAATATGAAGTGAATAATTTCTCCAGAGTAACTTTGCTCTCAAAGTTGAATTCTTCTCTTCTTTTCCATAGATAGTATTTGGCCTATTTTTAGCCTTCAAGTGGAATTGAAGGGTCGAGTCGAAATGTTTCCAGTATGTGGAAGGTCAAGGATCATGGATCTCGTGACATGACATCTCGATGCATGCGGGATGTAGTGGTGCAACCTCCGTATACACATGTTGTACTATAGGCAGGGCACATATTTGTGGACAAATAATGTTTTTAGATCCGAGGTTTGCAAAAAGGGACTTCAAGTCTGCATAGGGAAATGGGAAAAGGACCTTTGTTCAAGTTTGCATAGGGTGAGGAAAATATTTCTATAATATATTCCCCCTAACGTGTGATCTCAAAGGAGTATCTGTGATGGCTGAAATATATTATAAGACCCAGAAGTGGAGTAATGGGGACCCAGTTGGAAGAACTAGTTTCTCATTACAATCTGTACTGACTTTGCATACATGGATGCCAATTTGAATTACACTACAGATCCATGTGAAAATATACCAAAAAATTTTCCATGGCCATGAATAGGAAATACAAAGGTGGATGCATGCCAAAGGTTGTTATAGTCGTGAAAAAGGCCCAGTAAAATCAGTCTTAAAATCAATCTGAAGATATCTGTATACAATGGAGTACAATATGATCTCCCATGGTCACTGAATTCACATAGGTACTGGTCCAATAAAAGGTAGAAACAACTTAGGAAAGCTGCGACTATAAAATGATGTCTTCCAGTCTTCTACACAATCATCCAAAGGGGAAAGTCTACATTGTGTGAATAAAGGAGTTGATGTCGAAAACAATGAGACTTCATTTGATTACCAATTATTGAGGTATACTGTTAACAAACACGAGACAACTTACCGATGATGAAAGTAGGTATCAAGGCACCAAGTACATCCTTACAAGAGTGAATAAAGGAGTCGGGGTCAAACAATTGAAGAATCCATTGATCAAGAGACATTGATGTATTCCCAACTGTCGATGGTGAGAGAACCTGCCATGAATGACTGCAAGCCTCTAGGTACTCATAAGACTCTAGCTCTCATCTCTAGAATAGATGAGATGAATTCGATGGAAGGAGACCCACTTAAAGGATAGCATTAAGGCATCTCTCATCATTCAACATCAGGTACAACGAAGTATCTTTATGATTTGGAGGAAATCTGATGAAGCACATGTTCACGAACCAATGACCCTGTGCATCTTTCGCGTGTTCCAGGTGTAAGAGGTACATGAAAAAGACCCTCTGAATAGTATCCAATGAGGAAAACTGTTGAAAAAAGGAGAGGAAACCACCAATAGGGCTAATGGCATCCAAGACATTGCGTGAATCCAAATGTGTGAATAAATGTCTTGTCATCGAACACAAGGGAAACCACCTAGTCAGCGACCAATGATGAAATGTTAGTTGTTAGGTTCAAGTTTAACTACCAATGAGGAAAGTAGGACCAGGGTGCATAATAGAAATACAACTTCATTTGATTCTAAGACAAACTGAGGGAATGGTCGACATGCAAAGTTAAGAGTTCTGAGGAATGGCCAACTCAAGTTGATATACACCCTTTGNGTAGCATAGACTCAATGATGAAACCTTGATTTGTAGGAGGAAACAATCAAACTCTCCATAGGGACTGGAAGAGTAACCAGTCAGAGGTGTAAACTCTATGTAACCAGCTCAACTTCCTAAGGTCATGCTAAACCCAAAATTATGATGAAAAGTGGACTCAAAAATTTTGTGCTCTATTCAAAGGCAACACGATTGCTGCCAATGTAATATATTACTCCCTTCCTTCCCGTTTTTTTTTTTTTCATAGTCAAATTGATGTTATGATACAGAGGAGGAAACAAGTGTTTCCAGTAAGAAAAACTAGTGCCAATAGTGGAACATACCTATTCTCAATGCAAGGAGGTGCATGTGGTATATCAAGACTCGGGGTAATGTTTCCTCCTGAGTATAGGGTGTCAAGATGCAAAGAATATAAACAAGTCTCTGCTTGGTTGAGGATGCAAACTGTTGAGGTAAACAACTTATAACACAAAAGAGAGAACCGACCATAGGCTCAATACAACAAGCAAGGGCATGAGATGCAATTACAACTTTACTCCAACAAATGTCCTTTGTTGTAATATTAGTCTAATTGGTTTGAAAAAGGGATAAAAGTGCACCAAATAGAAGTCCTTTCAAATCCAATTTACAAGTGTGAAAGAGACAAGTTCACTCGACAATCTTTTCACTTTTTGAAAATGAGTTGGAAAATAACTTAAATCAAACTTGCTTGGGAGTCCTCTAGGTATAGGTTATCCTGTTTATGAGTAATAAATGAGGTTCAACATAAAGTCATGTGTAACATACCCCACGCCACCCACAGGCCGGGGTACACTACCTTCAAGCCCACCCTTGGACTTCTTTCTCTTACCGATACCTTTTTAAATTAATAAAGAAACATAAAAGAAAATATCTAATGACATGCACAACAATAACCAACAAGCATGCATATTCTAAAGATTCAATTAAATGAAAAATAAATACACAACAAAATACATTCATATATAGGTAAATAATACCATAACAGAGAACACTTATCTTTATGAAAGATGACACCAACTAGATGTAGACCAAGGAAGTTCTGCCTAACCGTAGACACTACTGTTCCGAAATGTCAACAAAAGTATCACCCCTGATCCAGGGCCATGAATCCACAAGAACGGTTCCGGAGTGCTACTTGGAATCCCAAACTAGTTATCACTCAAGCTCTCACAAGCTTTCCCAACACTCACAACAATCCAAGTACCCAGCTCTCTTCTACCCAGCCTGCACCACCCAAGAGAATGGACCTTCACCCTTCTCTTCCATGCAGTCCCTTAGGAAGTCCTTCTCCTTCTAGGGATCCAATGCAACTGGTCTAGAATATGAATGATGGAACTCTCAAGACTCGTAGCTGTGAACAAATATGGACATAGACCAATGCATCTCAGACATGCAGGCCTCAAGTCATGGCTGGATTACACCAACGACCACTACAACCAACAATACCATGGCTAATATTCAACAGTTTGTTTCCCTCTCCCTAGTCAATACGTGGTTGAAGATGGATCAATGAGTGATAGGTAAGGACGGGGTGAATGAATGAGTGAGAAAGTGAATGAACGCATAAGTGAATGAAGGAGAAAATGAGCAAATGAGAGAACAAGCAATCAACCAACCCCCAACAGACCAGGGGCAGGTTTAAGTATTTCGTGGAGAATCAAGAATCTCCTGGCATCCCCAAATAAGATCATGTAATAGATCCACTCCCTGAGACAAAATTTTAATTAAAATAGGAAATAAAATTTAGCCCCTCAAGCCCCCTTGCTTGTGGAATCATAGCCGCCTATAATTCTAGTCCTTGTCAGTATAGTAGCCAACGATGTGTGTATTATTAATAATGATCAAAAAATTACATTTCTTAGGCACACTATCCTATTTTAATTGTTTGGGCCCTCTAGCCTCTCAGCATTGTAACAATACATTATTTAAAATGGGGGTTTAAAACTCGAGGTGTTACATCCGCTCCCCCTTAGTTTGGCACTATCCTCAGTGCGTATACAAAATAGAGATCAAAATCTCAAAAAAATTTCAAAACTTTATGGGTACTCTACCCGCATGGCATCTTCATGCTCCTAGGTAGCATATTCAGGACCGTGACAGGTCCACTAAACTTTTACCAGCTCTATAACTCTATTCCAGAGCATTTTGACCTTTCTATCTAATACCCGCACTGGCTGAACTTGAAAGTCTCCCTCTATCTCTACCTGAATCATATGCCAATCAATAACATGGTTAGGATCATGTACATATTTATTTAGTAAAGAGACATGAAATACATTATGCGCATTCATGGAAGAAGGCAATGCAAGCATGTATGCAACTGTCCCTATGCAACTGACAATATTTTCACTTTTTGAAAATGAGTCAGAAAAGAGATTAAATCAAACTCGCTTGGGAGTCCTCTAGGTATAGATTATCTTGTTTATGAGTAAGAAATGATTTTCAACATAAATTCATGTGTTAGCTATAAGGGACTCCCAGTCCTATGGAAAAAATCTCTGCATGGGCACCAAATGAACCAGAGGATCTAACTAGGGTACCCATGTTTGGTAAGTCTCTACCATTTGATAACGACACTTCTAGATACAGATAAAAGGCTCAGTGTTGCTATAAAAGGGGTTCGTACCTAAGGCATATGAGTGATAATAATAGAACAATGCAAATGTGCATGATGTAATGGATACTTATCCTATATGCTGGATAATGAAAATACATGTCGAAAGTTACGAACGGGTGACATGGCGTTGAAAACAAAAAGAATCCTTAGATAAAACTACAAAACCAAATCAATTCACTATTGTATTATTCCATTAGAGAAAAATACTATCTGAAACTATGCAAAGTGGGTAAAAATTTGCTATAAATAGTAAAAAAAACAAATTTACTATACCATTTGTATTTGTTACCCAAATAGTGGATTTTGGACCAAATTACCTCCGAACTTCAACTGGTGATTGCAGGAGCTACAAGCGATAGAATTGATGACCGTTTGGACTAGGTAACTCATCGTCCCCTCCTCTTTCTTTTCCATGGATTAGAGTTTGGAATTAGGTTCCAATGTTTAAGTTATTTAGGGCGTAAATTAAAAATTTAGGTGTACGCAGGATACATTTCATCGGGTCGCGTTTACACATGCTTATACATGGTTGTTTAAAAGACAAATAGAGTATACTCAGGCCTATACGTGACTTTGAACAATGAAACCCATGTATATGTCCGTAAATAATGTTTTTTAGTGGTTTCTAACTCAAAAAGGGGTTTGTCTCTTGTAGGATGGTGCTAGAGTGGATGGAAAGGGAACATCAGGAGGTAGATGCTTCTATGGAGAGAGATACAGGGGCCCAAATGGACTTGAAAAGATGCAGGCTATATAATTTTTGGTCTCTCCAAGGTATGAGGTCCCAAGTGATATTTCTACAGTTGCTCTTGGATTACTGGGATCCAGATAGTGAGAGCTTCAACCTTGATGGACAACCATTAAGGATTGAAGTCGAGGACATTTATTTCTTGACAGTGTTTTCGTGTTAGGGTGAGTTGGTCAACCTCAAATCCCAGGGATCTAGGATCGGTATGAAAATAGAGGAATACATAGATGCTCATTGAATTGCATGGATTGCGAAGGTTACAATGTGTACATTGATGAGAATGTGTACATTGTAACCTTGTACACATTGTTGTCCTTGTTTTGACATGTATCACATGATCGACCTCTTTGCACTAGACATCGAGGTCACTTATGTTCTACTCAATGGAGTGATTGAGACCCACGATGTACAACTAGTGCACTCACTGCTGGCTAGGTGTACGAGGCATCGTTCAATATCGGAAGTGTCAGGTAGAAGCGCAACTACCAATCTAGGAGAAGGTATTTCACATTCAATAGGTAAGATCAAATCCACACCGTGTACTAACTAGAATGGAAACAAGTGGCGGTGTTGACCGAGGTTCGGTATTCCCAAAGTGCGGGATATAACATGATATGCCAGTCATATTTGCTCCAGATGCCAATTTTATGAAAAATGGTCTTGAGAGACTTGTTCACGGCCTCTACTTGTCCATTTTATTGGGGGTAGTAAGGGGAAGAATGACCATGCTTAAACCCTGGTTTAGATTCTATTTCTTCCATCATTTCATTCTGAAAGTTACCGCCATGATCAATGACAATCTCACTTGGGATTCTGAACTTGGCTAAAATCTCTCTATGGCTAGGGGTAAACTAAAAGAAACGAAAATGACTGCAGAAATCAACTCTAATATCAAGTATGCTATATAAAAAAATATGATAGAAAAACAAGATAAAAGACCTACCTCATCCATACGTTCGATGAAGTCCACCATTGATCACTTGACTCAAAGAAATACACCTGCAACTAGTCCTCAACAACCAAGAAACACAAGCATATGGTGATAATATATAATGTTATCACATTCAATAGAATAATCCATCAATATTCATAACAAATATGCCCATGGAATAACAATTCAAATATTCACAATATATTAATTGGATGAGAAAAGAGTATTTATATTTAAATGTAATCAACATAAGTGAATGAATTACAAACTTCTATGTTGGCATGGTTCGGAACCGAGAAACTAAGTTCCTTCTAGTTGGGCCTCCACCACTTCAATCCTCCACCAANGTTCAGAATTAAAAAGACAAAGGGATGTAGATTCAATATGAAGTGAATAATTTCTCCAAAGTAACTTTTCTCTCAAAGTTGAATTCTTCTCTTCTTTTCCATAGATCATATTTGGCCTATTTGTAGCCTTCAAGTGGAACTGAAGGGTCTAGTCGGCCTGTTTCTAGTATGTGGAAGGTCGAGGATCATGGATCTCATGACATGACATGGAAACCCAACATTATTTTTTAATTTTGGGTAGAAATCCCAATGTACGCGGGCTGTAGTGGTGAAACCTGCGTATATGCATGTTGTACTATAGGCAGGGCACATATATGTGGAAAAATAATGTTTTTAGCTCTGGGGTTTGAAAAAATGGACTTTAGGTATTCATAAGGAAATGGAAAAATTCCCTTTGTGCAATTTTTCATAGGGTGAGGCAAATCTTGCTATAACAATACCAGGATCCCAAATCAATCTCTGGAAATCATGACCTTGTTGTTGCAACACCACTCTAGTAATAACCATCGTACCAATGTTCCTAGTATCCACCCTCCTCTCCTGGGATACCACACTGAAATACATGTAGGGAATGAACTTACTGTCATGAATCATGTCCTTCAAAGGTATCTCCATGAAACCCAAATATGAAAATCCACTAACAACATCGATCCTGGGTATCTGAAAAGAAGGTTTGTCTCGTTGTTTGGAATAAGTCTCAACCTATTGGTGTCCCAAAAATAAAGAAGACCAATCATTGTCACAAATCTGTTAGTACCCACCAATAGCTAGACCACCAATGTGCTCTGCCTCCAATGAATAATCTCCCCCATGTGTCTTGACGCAACTTCTGTGAAGTCCCTCCCTGTTAGAAACTATTGGACTTGCCCGTAAGTCATGAAGTCACCCGGGTCCCAAACTATCCTATATGAAGTGAATCACCCTCTTTTCATCACACTGATATGTATGGTGCTATCAAACAAATTTTCTTGACTACCCATGGTAAGCCAAGCTATCATAAGCTACTAAAACACGACCAACTTCTCAAGAGACCACTCCTCCAAGCAACCAATCTTACTGTTGCGCCTCCTTCGTCACCTTGGTGAGAAAAATGGAGGTGCTTGCAAGCTCATTTGGGTCTGATGAGCAGGACAACTGCAAGGAAAAGAGTTAGGGAAAGAAAATAAAAACTACAATTAAGAATTAAACTAAGAGATGCAATAAAAACTAAATTCATGAGCATAGGGACATAGAAACAAAAAGAACCATAAGACCCATGTCACCAATGTTTGAGGCTGATCTATTAGTGAAAACAAAGAACTAGGAAGAAAGGGGACTATGAGTCCCTTCTTCCTCCAAGGGAAGGCTCTTGGACCCTCACTAGCTAGCTCTTCTTACAACAAAAGAAAGATAAAAATGGTGATGAAATAACTCTTTACAAATCCACTCAATGGTGAGGTGGATTTTCCAATGTAATGGTGCCAATATGTTCTTGCCAAGGATGGAGTCCTCAAAACAATATAGGCATCATAACATTACTTTGAATTCCTTGAGAAAATGAGGTGCATCCATGTCTTTTTATAGCATTCATTTGGGTTATTGTTTTATTGCTTTGTAGTGTGAAAAGAGGCCAATTAGGGCATTATTAGGTCTTTGACCAGCCCACCAGTCGGATCCAGCCTAGATTTGAGGGTCAAATCGGCTTGGGAGCTGAACCATAAGTGGTTGGGAAGCCAACCACTTCCATAAATGCACCGTTTAGTAGGTGCGTAGATTTTTGCGCTAACAGTAGCGCATCGTGCATTTGTGCGCGATTTCTACGTTCCTATTCCACGCATGCGCGCGTGCACCCAATGTCTGCAAAATTCTCTTCAATTTTTCACTACTTTGTATAGTTTTTGACCTTTTTTGAATGATGTGGTATTAATTCAGGTCCATGGATGATTTCATCACTGTTTGACGATGCTGAGTTCTTGTAACCATGTGTGGATGAAATTTCAGTGATAACAGATTACCCCTGATGGATGAGGTTAGGAGCATACGTATAGCTGAAATCCATCAATGTTTCTTCCACTGAGAATGTTGTAAAATAGAGCAATAGTGGGATCGTTCATAGCGATCTGTTGGAGAAAAAAAGAACCGGTAGGACCCGACCTTCCATGAGGTGTATAAAATAGAAAACTGTGTACAAACGAGGCGGGCATGCCCCATGCTCGTGTTATGTAACTCTGAAAAAAGATGACTGAAGTGTTGGTGTAGACAACTGCAGTGCCCTCGGGGGCGGTTGTGATAAAGGCAGAAGAAAATTCTACAAATGAACATACTCTGAATAGTAAGTGGTGCTCGTGGTAATAAGTAGCAGCGATGATGTGGGCATTGATAGCCCTGCTAAGTTCAGAGGTCTTCGGCAATTGATAGAACTAACTGCAATAGTCGCAAAGTAAGACCCACCGTAACATGAGAAAGTGTTGGCGTCGAATGTTATGGGGGTGAACGACAGTAGGGAGTAATGGTGTTTTACCCTGTGCCGTCTGAGATCTCTCATTGAGTGGATAATGAGAATCAAGATACTATCGCCCTTCTGGAAAACTGTGCTGATGTCGACAAAAATGGGGGACGCGATTCCCAGAAGCAAATGGCTTCATGAAATATACTAGGTGATGTGAGGAAGTGGCAAAGGTACATGGATGAAGTCAAGATGCAGGAAGACTCAAGATTGCCCTTGGTTGGAGGATGTATGAGATAAAAAGTGGTCGCAACTGTTCAATGAGGTCGAGTATCAAGGGGACGACAAGATCGGGGATAAGTTGTGCCAGAAGCGGGACAAGGTGAAAAAATTCAGAGGGTAGAGGTAAATGACCTGTGGGGTACTCTGAAGATATGGATGATGCTGGCAAGGGTAGATGATAAGTAGTGCTCCAACCAAGGGTGACATGGGTTGCGGTCGGCCAAAAAAGAGAGAAGTGAGTCACCAAAGGTGACGACAAAAAAGGTAATGTAATGACTGGAAATAAAGGTGTTTGTACAATAAATAAGGAATAATTGGGGAGAAATGTACAAATACAGAAGCGGGTGCCCCAGTGTGATATGGGTGGCCCATGTAGGGAAAAATTTGTTCAGAAAACTGATGAAGGGTGGGGGCCCCATTGGTGAGTTTCTGTATGAGGTAGGTGGGATGAAGGGATATTTGCTGATGGGCAAACTGATTGTGGATGAAATGTAGGGTTCATGATACTACGGAGGTGCAGTCAAAAAATAGAACCGTGAGGAGATAATCTGGGAGTCTGTGCGGGAAAGCTAGCAAAATGAGGAGAAGGAGTATGTGGTTGATTCGCGACATGATGAAAGACTATCACGACTCCCATCCCTAAAGGGTTTTGAAGAACAACATGAGTGTCAAAAGTGCCACAAGGTGCTTATGAATGGGACAACTCATGTGGGGAAGAATGCTACCGGTTGACAGTACCGAAGATGCAAATGGAGGTGTGGGTACTGCAGAGCCGGGAATGAGGATCCTGGAGGCAAATATCAGAGGGTGTGACTGGAAATGTAAGTGCGATACAGAGGGAAAGACTACATGCCAGTGCTGAGTATATACCTAAAGGGGTTGTGTCGATGAATGATGATCAAGTACCTGGACACATGGAAACCAAATACCCAAAGTGAACAGTATCGGAAGAGAATCGAAGATATGAGGATGTATTTGATAAACATGAATATGCGCATGTGTACTTGACCAGTGGTATGAAAAAAGGCACCCCAGGGGCTTAGGATGAAAAGAGGCACAGGGACTGCTGTGATGTAGACGATGGGGTGTTGATCCTATGGCTGAAGACGGAATGAAAAATGGACACCGTGGGCTCCCGGAATGGTGAGTGGAAGTTTGGAAAAAAGGCCTATATATAACTGTAGGGCCCACATTGCCACCTCATTTGTACCCGCTGCAATAGTGATTGGATGAGCAGTTTTCAGAGGAGTTTTGGAGATTCAGAGAGGAAGAGGCATCTGATTGGTGATTAGCGAGCGTCAGGTTAGTGGTCTGATCATCCTGTATAGAAATAGGATTTCATTTTTTGGGTAGGGGCTGTACGGGGGGCCGTACAGAGATATTTAGGGGATATGGGCCCCACATGCGCGGGAAATCTGGTAATAGGCATGCACATGTGCATGCCTGTCCACCGGATATACGTGCATGGGGGCACAGTAGAGGGGATTTAAGGCACGCTCTAAGGGCCCGCCTGTGGGTTGAATAGGCGCGCACAAGTGTGCGTCTGTAGGTTGAACAAGCATGCATCTGTGCGCGCTTGTATGGTGAACAGGTCCACTTGGGAGTGTGCCTATGAAGCAAACAGGTGCACATGGATGCACACCTGTGTAGTGAACAGGCGCGCACACATGCGCACCTGTGTAGTGAACAGGCGTGCATGTGTGCATGCCTGTGGGTAACAAAACCGTGCCTAGGAGGCAAGGTTGAGGTGTATAAAACGAGTCCCTGTGATGCTATTGATGGTTTTTTGAGCTGATATAAGACTCTTTGTTGTGGTTGCAGGTGGATAGTTTGAACGATTCCAGTGGGTTGGCGAGAGCGAGATTGGTCTTAGCTACGAGACGCCGTGGCCATTGAGGGGCCTGGTGTGCGTGTGACTTTGGCAGCCTGTGGGCTGCTAAAGTTCTTTGAGTGTCCATTGATACGGGCACAAGAGTATCTTCTACAGTTCCTGATCCAGATGTGGAGTCCGGAGCTACACTGCTTCCTCGTGCGAGGAGAGCAGATCCCCTTCACTGCGGTGGAGGATGTATATTTCTTGACTAGGCTCCCCTTTCGGAGAATGCCCCTACCAGCGGAGCCAGTGCTGCCTAGGGATATGTAGCTTGCGACTATTGGTCGGAGATATTGTCCGGGTCAGAACTTTATGTCCAGGACGGTTGTGAGCATTGCGTCTATAGATTCCATGGCGCATCGCTATATAGCAGCGATGATTTTGCGAGTATATGGGTCATTGGCGACCCAACAGATCAGTGGTGGCCAGCTTCTGGT
>JASDQU010688435.1:61401-75342 GCA_032191745.1 Picea mariana
CTAGTATGATCCAACTTTAATCTCGTAATAGAGAATACATTGAAAGGTTTTAGATACTCATTATTAAGAACTCATAAATATTTCTTTAGAGAGTTTGGATAATACCCAAAAGTTTTATAGGCTTATGAATATGAGAATCCATAAATGTTTCTTATGTGTTTTTCTAACCAAAAGTATTATATGTTTATCCATATTGAGAACTCGTGTTTATCCATATTGAGAACCCATAAATGTTAATATACACATTTATGTTAACCGAGTTTCGAAGTGGATCTCGATCATTGATCATGAAAGAGGACGAAGACCGTTGATCCGGTCCTGGCCGAAAGTTCCGAAGTCCCAAAGCTCTGGACAAGCACTTTTCAGCTAAGCGCAGGGTCATGGCCATGGTCATATGCAGATTGAGAGCCGAGTGAAGGAGGGATAAGGACTGAATTGGTGGTCTTCGAGACAAAAAAGTGCTAAGGAAGGATTTAGCCGTAGTTTCTAGTCGTGGTCACCTAAGAAGGTGGTTTGAAGGAAGCGCCTGCACAGGATGAAATTTTGTGTCAGTCAAGGATAATAGAACACTGTTATTTTCGGAGAATGGGGATATGATCTCCATGAACAAAAAAAAGAAAGAGACATGTAGCATGGTTTGACAATTTTGTTTATCGTATGCATAATTCTAACAAAATGATCGCTTGCACATTTTGCAGAATTAAGGGTCTTAAGCACATCAGCTCAGGATGCATATTGAGGAAATGGAAGAAGGCGAGGGAGCCTCCAGTCATGATAAGGAGGTCGAAGGCCATAATACTAGAGTTGGTAATGCAGAGACAGAGTCCAATGGACGCAAGGGAAAAGGAGAGCAGGAAACGTTAATAGAAACGGTAAGAAGCCTAAAGATGGAAGTGCAGAGCTACAAAGCAGACAATGAGCGACTGATGAGAGAGAAAAGTCAGATAAATGCTCGAGTGTTGCAAAGCTTAAATCAGTTGCAGAGACAAACGAAGAAGGGATCAAACTCAAGACAAGAGGAAGAAGGCGGGTGCCATGAAAGAAGGGATGATCGTGGAAGAGTTGGTTATTCCAGAAGTTCTAGCAGAGCTCATGGACGTCACTCACCTCCTTACTCAAAAAAAAAGTTTTACGCATCGGTTGATCCCATAAGAAGTCCATAGGTGTCTCCTGTCAGACACCAAAGAAGGAAGACAAAGGTAGATAGTTTGCAAGGAGAGTTGAGGAAGCTCAAGCTGTAAGTTTTAAACCTGCGAAGTAAAGCAATGCATATATATTCTTAAGCAATACAGAAATTAATCAATGGCTCATACACAGAATACACAGAGATTTTTACCGGAAACCCTCAACCGGGAAAACCTTACTTATTTTCATTATATCGAATTTCACCATTCTCCATACAATATATACAATGTTTTTAGGTATTCCGTAGATACCAAAACCCTAATCCCTTAATCCGGGATTAATTTACAAATCAGCTAAAAATAGCAAAATCTGCTAAAAATAGCAAAAACCGCCCCCAGACGCAAGCAAAATCTGCTAAAAATAGCTAAAAATAGTGTTTGTACGGGTCGTCAGACGCAGTTGTCATATTTGACGCACCCACACACACACACATGCAAAGAATATAACACATACCCAACACAAGCCACCTTCCTTTGAGGGTGAAAGAGAAAGGGAAGATGATGTCGAAGCATGGTTGCTTGGGCTTAGAAGATATTTTCAGTTGCATAAATATTCGTCCAACCTATAAGCTAGGATTGCCACCTACCATTTACACGGGAAAGCTACAATGTGGTGGGACCAACTGAAGCAAGTGGAGCACATTAATGAGAGTAGGATCACTTGGAAGCAGTTCAAGAAGTACTTCCAGAAGGAGTACCTCTCAGAGCATTTCGATGACAAGAAAATGCAGAAGTTATTTGAACTTAGGTTGGGAAGCATGACTATGGCAGAGTATGAGAAGAAGTTCTTGGTATTGTTAAAGTATGTCAGGTTCACTGGTGATGAGAAAGTGAAAATATAGAGATTTCTAAGTGGATTGCCAACCTTTTATAAGGAAAAGATCAAGTATGATGAGCCCAAGACCTTGACTGAAGCCATCAGGAAGGATAAATACCTGTATGAGCAAGGCCAGGGAAGAGAATCCCTGCAGAAATTTTGGAAGGACAAGAAAAATGCAAAGTTCGATCAGAGGAGGAAAGGATTCAAACCTTCCTTCAATAGGAATGAGCCTAATATAAATCATCAAGACCAGTATGCTAAAGGAGATTTCAAGAAGGAAGATTCCTTGGGAAAAAGGGGAAGACCACCAATCCAATGTTGGGGATGCAAGGAAGATCACCTGTACAAGGATTGCCCACACAGAAAGGACATAGTGAAGACTGTGCACAACATGCACGAGGCTACAACAATCGAAGATATGGGAAGAATCTATGTAGCTTTAAATGATTGACAAGCAAAGTACCAGTCCAATATGATCAAGGTGGAAGGTAAGATCATAAATCAGCCTGTTGCTATTTGATTGATTCAGGAGCAAGTCATTGCTACATGGATCCTAAGATAGTGGATAGATTACATTTGGAGAAAAGTAAACTTGGAAAAACAAGTTTGGTTCAGTTAGCCACTGGAACCAAAAGAAGAATCCATGATATGGTCAGAAGTTGTTCCATAAGTCTTCATGGAGTGAATACTAGTATGGATCTAAATATCATACCATTGGGGTCTTATGATATTCTGATTGGAATGGATTGGTTGGACAAGCATCATGATGTCCTAGATTGTCATAACAAGACATTTAGATGTCTTGATGGAAATGGAAAACAGAGCACTGTGAAAGGAGTTCCAAGACCCATCGTTATAATGGAGATTTCAGCCTTACAGCTATAAATATGTTTTAGGAAAGGATGTCAATTGTATGCAACTCATGTGGAAGAGCCAGATAATACAAAAGGGCCAAGCCTCCAAGATTTCTTGATACTGCAGGAATTTGAAGATGTATTCCAAGAAATACCAGGATTGCCACCAAGGAGGGAGATAGATTTCTCAATTGATTTAGTGCCAGGAGCTACCCCGATGTCAAAAACACCTTACAGAATGAGCACACTAGAGTTAAAAGACTTGCAAATGCAGTTGGAGGAATTGTTGAAGAAAGGGTACATACGTCCAAGTGTTTCACCTTGGGGAGCACCGATACTTTTTGTCAAAAAGAAGGATGGAACCTTGAGGCTGTGTATTGACTTCTGACAGCTGAACAAGTACACTATAAAGAACAAGTATCCTCTACCCCAAATTGATGACCTCTTTGATCAGCTAAGAGAAGAAAATATATTCTCAAAGATTGACCTGAGGGAAAGATACCATCAGGTAAGAATCAAGGAAGAAGAGATTCATAAGACAACCTTTAGGACCAGGTATGGGCATTATGAATTTGTAGTGGTGCCATTTGGACTAACCAATGCACCAATTGTCTTCATGTTCTTAATGAACGACATATTCAGAAATTATTTGGATAAGTTTGTCATAGTATTCTTGGATGACATACTTATCTATTCTAAGTCTGAAGAGGAGCATGGACATCACTTAATACCGGTGTTGCAAGTACTGAGAGAACATCATTTGTATGCCAAGTTGAGTAAGTGTTCTTTTTATCAAAAGCATATCCATTACTTGGGACACATTATTTCAGAGCAGGGCATAATAGTAGATCCAGAGAAAATCGAATCCATTAGAGGATGGCCAACGCCCAGAAATGTGTCAAACACCAGATCTTTTATGGGATTAGCTGGTTACTATAGAGATTCATAGTAGGGTTCTCTAAGATTGCTCATCCCATCACTTCTTTGCAAAAGAAGGGAACTAAATTTGAATGGACACTCAAGTGTGAAAAGAATATTAATGTGTTGAAGGAATTACTTACTAGTGCACCTATGTTAAAGATTGTTGACCCAAATGGAATTTTTGTGGTATGTACAGACACATGTAAGGAAGGACTTGGGGGAGTCCTCACGCAAAATGGACATGTCATTGGATATGAGTCCAGAAAGCTTAAGGAACATGAGAGGAACTATGCCGTGCATGACTTGGAACTTGCTGCCATTGTTCACGCCTTGAGAATGTGGATGCATTATCTCATGGGGAAGAAATTCAAATTAAGGACAGACCACATTGGCCTGAAGTATATTTTTGAACAACCAACCTTGAATGCTAGACAAACAAGATGGTTGGAATTTTTAAGTGAATATGACTTCGATATCAAGCATATCAAGGGCAAGGAGAATAAAGTTGCCAATGCACTTAGTAGAAGAGTGCATGCCATGCATGCTACTGTTGACAGTATGCATCAGTCAGACTTGAAGAGCAGAATTTTAGATGGTCTTGTTACAGATCAACATTACCTACAGGTAAAAGAAATCTTACAACAAGGAGATGTACAATAGGAAATAAAAGAGTATGAGATAAAGGAAGATGGATTACTCATGCATAAAAATATAATCTATGTTCCTAGTTTCGGAGAACTGAGGAATTTGGTACTGAAGGAAATGCATGATGTTCCTTATGTTGGACATCCTGGTTACTAGAAAACAATTACAATAGTAAGAATCCAGTTATTTTGGCCGGGAATGAAGAAAAAATATTGTTGATTACATCGCTCGATGTATGGAATGTCATAAGGTGAAGGCTGAGTATAGGCACCCAACGGGTTTTCTGCAACCATTGCCAATTCCAGAGAAGAAATGGGAAGTGATCACCATGGATTTCATCACATGATTACCCAAAACGAATAAGAAACATGATTCAATCATGGTGGTGGTTGACAAATTAACAAAGGCTGCTCATTTTGTGCCTGTGAAGACAACACATACAACGACTAATATTGCAGAAATTTTCATGAAGGAAATTGCTAGGTTGCATGGGATACCTAGGACAATTGTCTCGAACAGAGATACAAAGTTTACCTCCAATTTCTGGAGGGGATTGTTTAAAGGATTCGTCACAAATCTAAACTTTAGCACGATATATCATCCCCAGACAGATGGGAAAACATAGAGAGTCAATCGAATAATTGAAGATATGTTGAGAATGTATGTGATGGATAAGCCATCTAAGTGGGAAGGTTACTTACACTTGGTTGAGTTTGCATATAATAATGGGTATCAAGATTCATTAAGAATGAGCCCATTTGAAGCCTTGTACGGTAGGAAATGCAATACTCCAGTAAGTTAGGACAACCCAACAGATAGAGTGGTACTTGGGTCGGAGTTGCTCAAGGACATGGAACAGGTGGTTAAGATCAAGAAGAATTTAAAGGCAGCTCAGGATAGACATAAATTCTATGCAGACAAGAACATGACAGTTAGAGAATTTAAAGTAGGGGATCTTGTTCTTTTGAAAGTGAAGCCCAAGAAAAGATCATTTAAATTGGGTTGTTGTACAAAGCTAGCAGCCAGATTCTGTGGTCCATTTGAAATATTCGACAGAATAGGGCCAGTTGCATACATGTTTGCATCGCCTGTTTCCATGAATGTGCATAATGTATTTCATGTCTCTTTACTAAAGAAATATGTATATGATCCTAGCCATGTTATTGATTGGCATCTGATTCAGGAAGAGACAGAGGGAGATTTTCAGGTTCATCCAATGCTAGTATTGGACATAAAAGTCAAAATGCTCTGGAATCGAGTTATAGAGTTGGTATAAGTTCAGTGGACCTGCTACGATCCTGAAAATGATACCTGGGAGCATGAAGATGCCATGCAGGTAGAGTACCCACATCTTTTTGAATAAATTTGAGATTTTGATCTCTATTTTGTATATGCACTGAGGACAGTGCCAAAATAAAGGGGAGGGGATGTAACACCCCAAGTTTTGAACCCCCATTTTAAATAATGTATTGTTACAATGCCAAGAGGCCAGGGTGCCCAAACAATTATTAAAAGGCCAGTGTGCCCAAGACATGTAATGTTTTCTATCATTATTAATAATAAATACATGGCTGGCTGCTAGACGAACAAGGACTAGAGTTATAGGGAGCTATGATTCCATGAGAGAGGGGGCTTGAGGGGATAAGTGTTTATTCCTATGTTAATTACCCTTTTTGCCTAAGGGAGCGGATCAGTTACGTGAGCTTCTTAGGGAAGGCCAGGAGGTTCTTGATTCCCCACGAAATTACTTAAACCTGCCTCTGGTCTGATGGGGGGGTTCGACTGATGGTTTGTCCGTTGATTTTCCTGTAAAACCATTCATTTCCCTCACGCACTTTCATGCACCCACTTACCCATTCATTGATCCATCCTCATCCGCGTCTTGGCTTGGGTAAGGGAGTCAAACTGCTGAAGATTAGCCACGGGATAGTTGGTTGTAGTGGTCGCTGGTGTGATCCAACCATGATTTGAGGCCTGCATGTATGAGATGCGTTGGCTTGTGTCCAACATTGCTCACAACTGCGATTCCTGAGAGTTCCATCATTGAGATTCTGGACTAGTTGCGTTGGAGACTGAATAAGGAGAAGGACTGCCTGAGGGACTGCGTGGCAGAGAAGGGTGGAGGTCTATTCTCTTGGGTGTTGCAAACTGGGTAGAAGAGATTTGGGTACTTGGATTGCTGTGAGAGATAGGAAGCCTGTGAGAGCTTGGGTGCTGACTGGTTTGGGAAGCCAATTAACACTTTGGAACCGTCCTTGTGGATTCATAGCCCTGGATCGAGGGTGACGTTGTTGTTGATATTTGGAACAATAATGTCTATGGTTGGGTGGAACATCCTTGGTCTGCAGCCAGTTGGTGTCATCTTTCATAAATATAAGTGCTCTCTGTTATGGTATCATTTGCATGTATATGAATGTATTTCTGCTGTATATTTAATTATCATTTAATTGAATCTTTAGACTATGCATGCTTGTTGGATATTGTTGTGCATGTCGTTAAAGTCTTTCCTTTTATGCATCCTTAAATTTTAAAAAGGTATAGATAAGAGAAAGAAGTCCAAGGGTGGATTGAAGGTAGCATACCTCGGCCTGTGGGTGGCTGGGTATGTTACAATTCTCGATGCCTTGATGGTCTCCTAAGTCTAGCAATGCACATTTTCTATTATTGATACCAAGTCAAGCAACTTGAGAAGAAGTCTTGTATTATTAAGTTCTCTAATAGTGTTAGGGGTAACATACATTGTTCTTATTTATTATTGTTGGTTATTGTTCTGATAGTAAACTTCAATCCAAAGTCCTAATTTTTCTTTCTCAACCAGAGATGTGAGTATGTACTATTTTCACTTTGCATTTTTCTAGAGTCCAACTTTGTATGTCTCCTCAAAATAATTCAAAATGATGTCATTGTTTTTTCTCCATAGTCCATGTTTTCTTTTCCACTAGAATGATTCGAAATGGTCGTACTATGTTTTTGCCTAAGTCCTAGTCTAGATTTTAATTCACAATTATTTTTTTGAAATGCTATTGTGAACATTAACATCCAAATCTATCCTAACTTTCTATTATCTAAAAAATATAAGCAAAATCACATTTAATAAGGGATGACAATGGGATTCATATATTTGTATCTCTAGTTGAAATTCATGCCACACCTAGGAGCTATTATCAAGGTATAGGTTGAGGTGAACTAATAAATGTAGAACATGTATATAAGGGAGTGGCCACAAAGATGCACACAATTATGAGCCATCCACCACTCCTAACCCAACATGAATTCTCCACCAAGAGCTCCTTGCTTGGATGCAACTAGCATCAATGGTCCAGGGCTCAATCCCCAACCAAAAACTCTTTATCTCAGCCTTGGGAACTACCCAAATACTATTACAGGACCAACTCTTATAGGAGCAACTCTTCCCCACCTCTTAAACCAACTATTACAAATCTCTTCCAATAGATCAAATGATACTACATAATTATTGGGCACCATGCATTGCATGCCCATTATTGAAGGGAATAATGGACATACATAGAGACCATGAGAAAATACCATAGTCTAACAGGGCCTTTTATCCCTTGTACCTCGACCAATGTTAGTTATTGAAAATTCAAATAAACAAACATTATGCATGATGATGACATTGTCCCATAAGACTATTCAACTCAATTCACTTTCATGAAAATATAGATCCAATTTCATAATGTCCATATGACGCCAACTTTATTGTCACATAAGTCAATCATGATCTTTATTTTGGCCTTCCATTAAAGTTGGCATTTTATTTTCTTCTACCTTGTTATTTTAGTTTTTACATTCATCTTCATAAACTCAAATCAATACTAAATGGATTAATAAATTAATTTTTTTTTTTTTTAATAATTTTTAACTTAATATAAATAAATTTTATATATTATTTTTTAATAGATAATTTTTAATTGTATGGAAAACAAAATCACTTTTAATTAATTTTAATAATTAGTTTGAAGTAAAAAAAAAAAAAAAAAAGCTTATTACTATTTAAAAACAAATTTATAAATGTTGAAATTTGAGATGAAAATAAACAAAATTTCTTTTCTAACACTTTATCATCTTGATTAATATTGTATATAGATCTGAAGTTTGAGATTAATCATGATACTTAATATTAAACATATCAAAAAAATTCTAATAACATTGTTTTAAAATTAAATGCAACACTTTTTAATTAATTATCTTGATTGATGTTGGATGCATGGAGTTCCTAGGACTAAACAATGGGACTAAATATTTAGAATATAAACATAAATCATTGAAGTTGATAAGCTCTTGATTAATTTTGGATGCAGGTGTTTTTTGAGTTTAAAGTTATGATTAGTTTTAAAATTAAATGCACCACTTTTTAATTAATTATCTTGATTGATGTTTGATGCATGCACTTGCATGGAGTTCAACATAGTTCAACATTAGGACTAAACATTAGATTAAATATTTAGAATTTAAACATAAATCATTGAATTTGATAAGCTTTTGATTAATTTTGGATGCACTTTTTTCGAGTTTAAACTCATGATTAGATGTTTAGTAGATGTTCAGAACATAAATGTAAATTATTCAAGTTGAAAAATGATTTAAGTTTTTTATTAAAACTTATAGTATGATTTGTGGCCACCATAAGTTTAAATAGGTTGATGTAGAAATTATAAAACTTAGTTCAACTATTAAAATATAAAAGAAAACAATCAAATTAATAATATTCAACAATATTCAATTTTACATCTCCATGAAGTTTAAAGATAAAAAGTGGAATGATAATAAAATCATTATTAAAAATCAAGAAATAGTAAAAAGACCATAAATTTTAACTATCTACTCAAAACTTTATTTTCCAACATTATATGTTCAAAGAAAAAATAAATATCCTCAAATTTAAAATAAATAACCATGTGAAACTCATAATTGGAATAACCTCAAAAGAACTTGGAACCTCAAATTTAAATAAATAACCATGTGAAACTCATAATTGGAATAACCTCAAAAGACCTTGGAACCTCAAATTTAAAATAAATAACCATGTGAAACTCATAATTGGAATAACCTCAAAAGACCTTGGAATAGATAAATTTGTAAAATTTACTATGGAAAAAAATTAAGATTAATACAATTTCCTTTTAATATATTCCATCATTAATAATATAAGGTAATTTTTACTTATTTTTATAAGTTAATTACTTATCAAAACCATCTTTATCACTTTTCATTTACCCCATATCCAAATATAAAAATAATTTTTTTCCAAGGAAAAAAAAAAGTAAATCTCACTCAAGGAGAATGGAAATTACAATCATAAGGTTCCCATAGCACTCTCCAAAACCTTCAAGAGGTCAAAAAAAAATAATATCATGCTTAAAGAATAAGCATAATCTCATCTATGAGTCAAAACACATTGTCAGTTTCAAGTCCTTGACTACCATATTACATTCCAAAAAATGAGATCTTCAATGATACTAATATACCATGTATCAAGTAAACACTGCACCATAAATGAAGTATTTGTTTAAAAGACATCAAGAATGCCTCACTACAACATAATGACCATCATTTCCTTCAGAGAGTACAAATGACTTTCCATTAGTTTGAGTGAGATGTGCGACAACGTTTAAAGTGCGTATCCAGTATTATCTGCTCCCACTGTAAATGAAACGCTTATCCGACATTATCTGCTCTATCAAGCATTATCTGCTCCTTCCAGTTCCTTCCAGACAGATTCAAATGAAGCACGCTCATTTAAATTTGAAATTCAAATTTTAATTTCGTACAAGAAAGCTACCTGAGGAGTAAGTACACTGGGTAGGGAAGATTGTTTTCCAATTAGCCTACTCTAAAATAAAGTAATTCAAAACAAAATAGATTAGTGATAATGGAGATTTTATATCTTTTATCTGGAACTTACTAATTCATGTGTACAGTTTTACACCTTAGTATATGAATACCTATTACAGTTTTACATCTTAGTGTATAAATACCTATTGACAATGGGCACATTTAATAGGTTTTTAGTGCTTAATCAATTTTGTATGGACAGGATTAAATATTGATGGAATATTCTTAGTCGTCCAAATAAATCAATGGTTGTGATTTCAACCACTAACTTTCATCTAAGTGATTAACAAAGATTAAGGTCTAAGTGATTAACAAAGATTAAGGTTTTGTTACAGAGTGGGGAGATGTGAATGTGGAAGGCAACCATTTAATATTTACCAATTTACCAGTCTGAGTAATTATAAAGCTGGCAGGTTTGGTAATGTGCCATGTGCACCCGTGCGTTTAGTTTGTAGATCTGCTAGTTATATTAAAGTGGAGTTTAAATGTATCGTTTCGAGAACGTGGAGAACCCCCAGTGGCTACTTGTTGGGAACGTGCTAATATGTATGGTCTTTTAAACACATTGTCCATAATGTGTATGTGTGTTTCGTGTACGTGCAAGATACCATCATGCACTAGACTTCATGGCAAGATCTCTGGAGCACTAAACTCCACCTTCTTGACGCTTATCCTGAAAGTAAAACATCCAACAACCTTTGGTGATTACAGGCCAATAGCTCTTTCCAACCTTTTCTATAATCTTATTTCAAAAATCATTGCCATTCGAATCAAACCCATCCTCTCGCGTTTTTTGTCCAAAGAACAACCGGGTTTTTTAAAGGGTTGACAAATCCTTGACGCCATAGGCACTGCTCAAGAATGCTTGCACAACATCCATCAAAATAAATCTCATGCCCTTATCCTCAAACTAGACCTAAAAAAAGCATTTGACTACATTGATTGGGACCATCTTAGACTTATTTTAACTCAACTGGGGTTCAACCTTTCATTGATATCTTGGGTCATGAGTTGTGTCACAAGTGCAACCTTTGCAGTGTTGATTAATGGTGAACCTTCTTCCTTATTCCATAGTGGCAGAGGCTTACATCAGGGCTGCCCACTTTCTCCGTTGCTCTTCATCTTGGTCATGGAAAGCTTAAGTATCCTCCTCAAAAAAAGTCAGGCAGAAGGAAAAATTACAGGGATCAAAGTCTCTAGGTTGATCAAAATCCTTCACCTCCTCTTTGTTGATGATGTCCTTATAATGACAAATGACAATCCACTAGAGTGGCAAGAAATTGTTAAACTCTTAAATTTGTTTTGCTCTGCTACAGGACTACAAATCAATTGGGACAAGTCGACTTTCCATTTCGCCAATATTCAGGATCAGGATCTTGAACATCTTATGGCTATTTTCCCACACAATTTCACAAATCTCTCACATGGTATGCATTATCTTGGATATTTTATAAAAGTTGAACACCAAAAGGCTTCAGAATGGGACTGGCTGCTAACAAAGGTGAGTAAAAAAATCAACAACTGGTGTAACAAGTGGATAACTATTGGAGGCAAATATAACTTATCAAAGCTACTCTTGAAGGACAACCAGTGTACTGGATGGCACTGGTTGCAATTCCCCCACCGGTCATGCATAAACTCAGGAAAATTACTTAGAATTTTCTCTGGTCTGGATGTAAAGATAAACACAATCTACATCTCAGCAATTGGGAAGCATTAGTTTTGCCAAAAAACAGGGGGGGTTGGGGCATTAGAAACATTTTCAAATTCAACTATGCCCTGGCTACTTCCAGCATGAGCATGGACACGGGCAGAGGCAAGGGAGAGGGACTGGGATTGTGTGGGCGAGGACGCAAGCTACCAGGGCGAGTAGAATCGTTGGAGTGATGCGGCAGGTGCAGGGCGAGCGAGGGTCCAGCGGTGGTGGCAAAGGGTCGTTTCCCAGAAGACCTGCAGTTGGGCGGTGCTCTACGACGTCGTTGGGCGAGCGAGGGCTCGTCAAAAAGTGGGGAAACGGAACCTGCGGTGGTTGTCGCTTGTTCGGGACCAAACATCTCTATGCATTACCAAAACCGTTACCAAATGCACGGTGTTTGGAGCTTTTTGGTGGAGACTCTCAGGTTTTGTTGCAATGGGGGTTTTTTCCTCTCTTTCATTTTTCTGGTCCCTCTTGTCCTCTTCTGCCCTGACTAGAAGAGGTTTTGGACTAAAGATTTGAGGTCCACACCGAGGGCATGCGATGTATTGTTTAACACTTTGAGGTCCTTTGGGGGCGTGCAGTTATGGATAAACACTTTGAGGTCCTTTGGGGACGTCCAACTTATGGTTTCAGTTTATTTTTTGTTGTTTGTTGGGGTTTTTACCCCTGTATTGCTTCTCATTTGCATGTTGGATTTGGTACTTTCTAGTTTCTTTTGGGGATGTAGTAGTATTTTTTGAGCATGGTCTATGGACTAGTTCTGCTAGGTTCTATTATGGTCTTGAAGATGTAAAAAAAATTATATTTTCAATGATATAATTTGAGCGAATTTTCTATTGGAAAAAAAAACATACCTTGTTCTTATTTGTTATTGTTGGTTATTGTTGTGATAATAAGCTCCAATCCAAAGTCCAAACTTTTCTTTCTCAACTGGAGATGTGAGTATGAACTATTTTCACTTTGCATTTTTCTAGAGTCCAACTTTGTAGGTCTCCTCAAAATAATTCAAAATGATGTCACCGTTTTTCTCCATAGTCCATTTTTTCTTTTCCACTAGAATGATTCCAAATGGTCGTACTATGTTTTTGCCTAAGTCCTAATATAGATTTTAATTCACAATGAATTTTTTGAAATGCTACTGTGAACATTAACATCCAAATCTATCCTAACTTTCTATTATCTAAAAAATATGAGCAAAATTACATTTAATAGGGGATGACAATGGGATTCTTATATTTGTTTCTCTAGTTAAAATTCATGCCACACCTAGGAGCTATTATCAAGGCATAGGTTGAGGTGAACTAATAAATGTAGAACATGTATATAAGGGGGTGGCCACAAAGATGCACACAATTATGAGCAATCCACCACTCCTAACCCAACCTTAATTCTCCACCAAGAGCTCTGTGCTTGGATGCAATTAGCATCAATGGTCCAGGGTTCAATCCCCCAACCAACAACTCTTTATCTTGGCCTTGGAAACTACCCAAATACTATTACAGGACCAACTCTTATAGAAGCAACTCTTCCCCACCTCTTAAACCTACTATTACAAATCTCTTCCAATAGATAAAATGACACTACATAACTATTGGGGACCAACTCTTATAGGAGCAACTCTTCCCCACCTCTTAAACCTACTATTACAAATCTCTTCCAATGGATCAAATGATACTACATAACTATTGGGCACCATGCATTGCATGCCCATTATTGAAGGGCATAATGGACATAAGTAGGGACCATGAGAGAATAACATAGTCTAATAGGGCCTTTGATCCCTTGTACCTCGACCAATGTTAGTTATTGAAAGTTCAAATAAACAAATGTTATGCATGATGATGGTATCGTCCCATAAAACTATTCAACTCAATTCACCTTCATGAAAATATAGATCCAATTTCACAATGTCCAGATGAATCCAACTTTATTTTCACATAAGCCAATCATGATCTTTATTTT
>JASDQU010688435.1:81732-94865 GCA_032191745.1 Picea mariana
TCAATCCCCCAACCAACAACTCTTTATCTTGGCCTTGGAAACTACCCAAATACTATTACAGGACCAACTCTTATAGAAGCAACTCTTCCCCACCTCTTAAACCTACTATTACAAATCTCTTCCAATAGATAAAATGACACTACATAACTATTGGGGACCAACTCTTATAGGAGCAACTCTTCCCCACCTCTTAAACCTACTATTACAAATCTCTTCCAATGGATCAAATGATACTACATAACTATTGGGCACCATGCATTGCATGCCCATTATTGAAGGGCATAATGGACATAAGTAGGGACCATGAGAGAATAACATAGTCTAATAGGGCCTTTGATCCCTTGTACCTCGACCAATGTTAGTTATTGAAAGTTCAAATAAACAAATGTTATGCATGATGATGGTATCGTCCCATAAAACTATTCAACTCAATTCACCTTCATGAAAATATAGATCCAATTTCACAATGTCCAGATGAATCCAACTTTATTTTCACATAAGCCAATCATGATCTTTATTTTGGCCTTCCATTAAAGTTGACATTTTCTTTTCGTCTACCTTGTGATTTTAGTTTTTACATTTATCTTCATAAACTCACATCAACACTAAATGGATTAATAAATTTTCTAAAAAAAAATCTTTAATAATTTTTAACTTAATATAAATTGTATATACTATTTTTAATGGATAATTTTTAATTGCATGGAAACCAAAAATACTTTTATAATTTTAATTAGTTTGAAATTAAACTTTAATATAAAAAAATACACAAAGCTTATTATTATTTGAAAATTTAAAAACAAATTTATAAATGTTGAAATTTGAAATGAAAATGAAACAAAATTTCTTTTCTAACACTTTATCATCTTTATTGATATTCTATATATATCTCAAGTTTGTGTTTAAAGCATTAATCGTGATACTTAATAAACATTAAATATATAAAAAAACTTCTAATAACATTGTTTTAGAATTAAATGCAACACTTTTTAATTAACTATCTTGATTACACTTTTTAACATATCAAAAAACTTTTAATAACATTGTTTTAGAATTAAATGCAACACTTTTTAATTAACTATCTTGATTACACTTTTTAAGTAATTATCTTGATTGATGTTGGATGCACGCACTTGCATGGAGTTCAACATTAGGACTAAATATTTAGAATATAAACATAAATCATTGAAGCTGATAAGCTCTTGATTAATTTTGGATGCACGTTTTTGGAGTTTAAAGTCATGATTAGATGTTCAGAACATAAATGTAAATTATTTAAGTTGAAAAAAATGATAAACTTTTTATTAAAACTTATAGTATGATTTGTTGCCACCATAAATTTAAATAGGTTGAAGTAGATATTATAAAATTTGGTTCAAATATTAAAATATAAAAGAAAACAATTAAATTAATAATACTCAATAATATTAAATTTTACATTTCCATGGAATTTAAAGATAAAAAGTGGAATGACAATAAAATCATTATTAAAAGTCAAGAAATAGTAAAAGGACTATAAATTCTAACTATTTATTCAAAATTTTATTTTCCAACATTATATGCTCAAAGAAAAAATAAATATCCTCAAATTTAAAATAAATAACCATGTGAAACTTATAATTGGAATAAACTCAAAACACCTTGAAATAGATAAATTTGTAAAATTTACTATAGAAAAAATTCAAGATGAATACAATTTCCTTTTAATATATTCTACTATTAATAATATAAGGTAATTTTTATTTATTTTTATAAGTTAATTACTTATCAAGACCATCTTTATCACTTTTCATTTACCCCATATCCAAATATAAAAATATTTTTTTCCAAGGAAAAAATAATAATTCTCACTCAAGAGGAATGAAAATTACAATCATAAGGTTCCCATAGCACTCTCCACAACCTTCAAGAGGTCAAAAAAATAATATCATGCTTAGAGAATAAACATAATCTCATTTATGAGTCAAAACGTTGTCATTTTCAAGTCCCTAACTACCATATTACATTCCAAAAATTGAGATCTTCAAGGATACCGATATACCATGTATCAAGTAAATATTGGACCATAAATGAAGTGTCTATTTAAAAGACATCAAGAGTGCCTCGCTACAACATGATGACCATCATTTCCTTTAGTTTCAGAGAGTACGAATGAATTTCCATTAGTTTGAGTCCTTGTTTAAAGAGTTTGTCAACAACTTGATTGTGTTCTCTAAATATATGGGTGAAACAGATGTCCCAGAAGTTTCCAACAATGAGTTTAAGTTGTTTCATAATAGCATATAAAAAAATGTTTTGAATCTTTGGTTGATCATTCATCCACTTTATAACTAGCGTATAATCACCAAATACTTGTAGGGTACTCCTGCACCTATCTAAGTCAAATTTTAGTAAATAAAAAAGTGCCATAACCAACTGCAAACATGTGTGTCGTGAATAAATCATTAGGGTCAACGTCTTGAATTTCATGAATTTCCTGTTAAAGTTTAAGCTATTATTAGGTTACCTTTCAATTTACTAGATGAAAATAGCATAGATAGGACCATTGAGAGAAACACAATCACAAAATACACAACATTTATCCTGGGAAACCCTCATGGGGAAGAAAACCCAACAAAACTTCCTTAATATAGACAACCAATACAATGCCAAGACAATGAACCAAACAACACATAAATTCTTCTCCCAAGGATGCGCCTCTCTCTCTCTCTCTCTTCCTTCTTCCAGCAACTGGTAACTGCATCTTCCTTCAATACTTGTGCACTAGATGAGTGAGCTGAGTGAGTGTATAAATGAGGCGTTGGCCTCTCTTATTTATACAATTTGGCAGGTGCAGAACTAAGGTGTCTTTTCACTGGTAGGGCTGACTTCTCAATTTGGGTGGTTAGAACCACTTTAATTTGCCTGGGGGCCGACTTCTTACTTTTCATATTACAATTAGGGTTTGACCAATCCGCAAAAGGGGATTTGGTCAATTACAATGCCCGACATGATCAATCCACAAAAGGGGACTGATCTAATCAATAATAAATATATTTTATCTTTTACTTTATCCACAAAAGGGCATAAGAATATTCTTTGCAGTTACACAATATTTTAACACTCCCTCTTAACAAGAAGGATATTCTTTATCTTTTGACAGGTCACCGGATGTCAACATCAACTAGGTAGCAGCATCCACTGGATAACATCATCGACTGGGCAACATCATCAACTAGGTAACATCATCAACTGGGCAACATCATCAACTAGGTAACATCATCAACTGGGTAACATCATCAACTGGATAACAGGAGGCATCAATATAATCCACTTGGTGATCTGGCATCATGATCACTGACTGGCATATCTATAAATCATTAGAAGTTTTGTTCTCTTTATCTTCACGTAGAAGATACTTTTTCTTTCTTTCGTCTTCACACAGAAGATACTTATTTCTTATCTTCACATAGAAGATATCTTATGTTCACACAAAATATATTCTATGAGTTTTTCCATTCCTTTTATGTTCTCCCTTCTCTTGCAATCATCTATCTCACACATCCACTAGGGAGGACTACTACCATAGCTTCACTCCTAGTCATCCCACATGAACTAGAGAAGCTAATATGCTAGCTTGGGCAAGACTAGAGTCCATTTCCATGATTCACGTAGGATCACGACACAAACATCAAGAGCCAACTATCCATTCACAATGATCAAGGTTTGTGTTCCAAGCCACTCAATCCTTGGTCAGAGGAGAGTATCTGCCTATTTCCCCTTGGAGAAACATCCACATTCCTCTCTATGAGGATGGTCACACCCCTCTCTACGAGGGTATTCTAGCATGTCCCTAGAGTATCCAAAACTCAATACTTGGACAGAGGCCAGCCTTGGCAAATTTCTCATTCCCCTTCTCAGCGAAGGTCTCTTCTCTTTTCCTTCTTTATGAAGGTCTACCTGTGGGATTGCTCTTTCCTTATCTACGAAGGTATTTTCTCTTTCTCCTTCTCTACGAAGGTCTAGCTATGGGATCTGAAAAAATCTCTCGTGGTCCAAAATATTTCCATGGTATAATACCATGTTACCCATCTGTTGGGCACCATCCATCTACTGGATAACTTTCATCTTGATCAAAATATATGGGCACCATCCATCTGCTTTCCTAACTGCATCAAATCACGATCCTCCATTTCGAAGTCGGAGACATGGCTCCCTCTTGCACCAAACTAATAACTTCTAATCATCATCCTTGAAGTTTTTCTTCTGTAATATCCTGGGTGCCTTCTTAAGTTCGAGCATTTCTTTCTTTCTGACTTCATACTGGATCAACTTGCTCCCTCTACAACTATAAGAACGATACTGGAGAAACTTGTAGTTACCTGCATCTCATCCACTATATCTGAGTATCCATGTTTTTCTTCATCTTGAACATTTTTGTTTTGCATCTTTAGGAGCCTCCTACTCCTATATAAATATTGGATATTGTCTGGTCTTTACTAACTGTCACCATATCATACGTCCTTCTCATGTTGTCTAACTTCTACAAGTCACGGCATAAGTTCTTTCTTGCGAGACTTGTAAGCTTACTTACAATATGCTTTCTTTGTCACTCTCATGAGTGATCATACCTGAAATAAATATTTAATCTCTTTCTTTATCCTTTTCTTTGATAAGTTTTCATAGACATTGAAATAAAACGAGGTTAATTAGCATTCTCACAAAAAATCTAACGTGTAATGATAAGGTAAACTAGATACTAAAAATAAACATCAATACTTATCTTTTTTTTTTTGTGTGTGGGGAGGCTCTACGGACTCCACCATTTTCTATCTTTCTTCAGATCAACTATCTTCAACTTAAAGTACATAACCCTCAATTTCTGCTAAATCTTTCTTTGAGGGAGGATATTCCTCTTCCTATGCCACATGTGCTTGATACTTTCTTCCCCTTTTACTTGAGGACAGTCATAGGAAAAGTGTCCCAAATTTTGACAGTTGTAGCATCTGATCTTTGAAACATTTTTCTTCTTATCTGGAACTCTTACAGAGTTAGATTCTTTATTGTTCTTCCTGAAGGAACTTCTTTTGTTCTTTTAAGCTGTAAGATCTTCCTCTTCATCAACAATTAATCTCTTGTGTTGGTCTGCAAGTCTATATTCTTCGTGTGTGCAATCTGCCCATAAATTATCAAACTTGGGTAACTTGCTTCTTGCACACACTCCTTGTACAAAAGGAATCCAAAATTTTGGAAACCCATTTAGGGTTGTGGTTACAAGCTCTTTGGCACTAATGACATCTCCAATAGCTGCAAGATGATCTCTGATCTGAGAAACTCTTATAAGATAGGATGTGACAAATTCCGAGTTTTCCATCTTCATATTACGAAGCTGATTTCTTAAGGAAAGATTTTGGATAATTTCTTAGCTTTCATATAACCTATTGAGTGCTTCATACATTTTCCTTGCTGTCTGTAGTTCAGAAATATGAGGGATCAATTGATCCTTTACTAAATCTGACACGATTCTCTTTGCTTTCTTTTCATTCTTCTTATGCTTGGTCTTTTTCTTTTCTTCATTTGGTTATGGTACACCCACTGTAACATGTTCTAGGAGATCATTCTTGTCTACAATCATCTGCAACCTATACTTCCAAGATCTGAAATTTCTAGATCCTTCCAGCCTCATGTTGGTAGCCATTCTTTCTTGCAGTAGAAACCCTAGCCCTCCAGGCTATAGAAATAATAGAAAAATCAAATTTCTTCGATCTGAAAACTAAACTCACCAAAAGATGCGTTGGGCTGAGGCGAGTATGCTAGTACAGACATATTTTTAAAAATCCAAATTTTACCCCTTCAAACTTGATCAACGGATTTCTGGACTAGTGTTTCTGGTTTTCTGGTAATTTTGGTACTCTGGTACTTCTGGTACTTCTGGTACTCTGGTACTTTTGGTACTTCTGGTACTCTGGTTTTCTAGTACTTCTGGTACTTTGTGAAAACTAGGGTTTCACTTTTTGGGAGATCTAGCCACTGAAAAGGTGCGCTGAAGATGCCAAAGTGTTCCTTGAGGTAGGGCACACTTTTCTAGATGGTTTTGGAGCTGAAATTCTTCTTCAATAAAAAACCCTAATTTTCTTGTACGACAACATTGACGTTTTTCTTTTTTCTATGAAAGATGTTCTCTTGAGCTTATCTCTAATACCATGTTAAAGTTTAAGCTATTATTAGGTTACCTTTCAATTTACTAGATAACAATAGAATAGATAGGATCACTGAGAGAAACACAATCACAAGATACACAACATTTATCCTGGGAAACCTTCATGGGGAAGAAAACCCAGCAAAACTTCCTTAATATAGATAGCCAATACAATGCCAAGACAATGAATCAAACAACACATAAATTCCTCTCCCAAGGATGCACCTCTCTCTCTCTTCCTTCTTCTGGCAACTGGTAACTGCAGCTTCCTTCAATATTTTCGCACTAGACGAGTGAGCTGAGTGAGTGTATAAATGAGGCACTGGCCTCTCTTATTTATACAATCTGACAGGTGTTGAACTGAGGTGTCTTTTCATTGGTAGGGTCTACTTCTCAATCTGGGTGGTTAGAACCACTTTAATTTGCCTGGGGGCCAACTTCTTACTTTGCATATTACAATTAGGGTTTGACCAATCCGCAAAAGGTGATTTGGTCAATTACAATGCCTGACATGATCAATCCACAAAAGGGGATTGATCTAATCAATAATAAATATATTTTATCTTTTACTTTATCCACAAAAGGGGATAAGGATATTCTTTGCGGTTACACAATATTTTAACATTTCCCTCAATTTAAAATTATCAAAATGAATAGAAAATTCATCCAAATGAGAGATATTCTTGACAATGATCTCTGCAATTTTCCAAAGTAGTGGAATGAATTACTTCTTTTGTTTTTCATTAAATAAATGTGCCCAAAATAATTTATATTGTCTGCAAACTTCCACTGTGAAGAATTTAATCAGAGACATAAAAAGGTAATAAAGAAGGTTTTTGATGAAAACCATAGAGTCCGACATAACTAAAGTAATCAAGAGTCTCAAAAAATCCTTTCCCTGCTAGAAAGGTTGCAACTTCCATTTACAACCTTGATGTGTTAGAACCATGAATTAACTTCTTGAAAGTGAATAAAAAGGAATTTTGTACCTCATAAAAATGGTATAGAGCTTTATGCTTCCAAAGCGCTGGATACAAGAATTGTACTGGGTCCATACTGAAATCCACATTCCTTGCTCATGACAAGTATTCAAATATGTGATAGTAGGATATTGCATACACTAAATAATAAGTCATAAAGAACTTCTTTGTCTTCTGAAAGTTTCCTAGCTGAAAGGAAACTTCGCTCGAAATAATGTGAGCTCAATCAAACAAGACATATTCATGAACAAATTGGTGAAGAACATAAAAATCATATCCTGGGATAGTAGCTATGGATTCTTGTCCATTAATTCTGGCAAACAACCATGTAAATTTCTTATACATGTATTTGAGTGAACATACCTCTATTTGGGGAGAGTTTCCAAAATAATATGATGAATTTATGAGAAAATTTTCCAAGAGATTTGTTCCTCCATTGTTGGCCTTCAAGAAAGCATCCGCTTAAGAGATTTTAAATGTCATGGTGGGTTCTGGAAGTCTAAGAATCCTCCCAAAAAATTTAGGTGCCAAAGACATTGGTGTCCTTCCCTGCAACTGAATTATTCTTTTTTCACTGTTAAAGTTGTTCGCGCACCAACAAACTAATTCTTTAAAGTTAAACACTTATGGTATACACCTAGCTAATGCAATCTGCGAAGCCCAAACTTTGTTTGAACTCTTTTCTTGAGGCGAAAGCGTCGAATACCATTTGAATGCTTCAAATGACTAGAATGCATGGTCTTCTCATCCCAATGCATTGACAATATCTACACAATATAGTTCTCTTTTCTTATTTGACATACTTGGTGAAGATTAATTTGAATGAATAGGTGGAAGTTTTGTCGAAGTAAAAAATTTACAGCAAAGATTTAATATCTTACTAAATTCTCCACATATTTCCTTGATATCACATGTTGTAGCACTTAATTTGAAATTGTTAATTTCATGATTTGATTTGGATTTAAGATGGGGGTTTAATGAGAATCACATTATTTAATGATAGTATTAATTCATAACATGTGTTAGCTGATGAAGAGATAGGATGACAAATGTTCTTGGGGAGTGTGACTATGTATTAAGATGAATAAAAAATGGTTAAGTATGGAAGTGTAAAGTGAGTAATGCGAGGGGTGTCCTGGTGAATGTGGGTTTGCGAGATGTGGGAGATGAAAGGGGAGACATGGGGGAACTCCCACATCTGCAATCAAGAAATAACTAAGTATTAAAATAGTCCATTTTGCATTTTTCGAAAGTGTGAGGGTCATTTTGGAGTGGGAAGAAGTGCAGACTATGGGTTTGCATAATTTTTGGGATAGTTCTTAATTCCGCAACGAGACTCCCACAAACAAAGAATTGGATAAGTGTAAGAAGTGAAGAAAGGGTGACACAAAAATGGAAGAATGTCTAGGTGTTGATGACGCAGACTTGCGGGTTGTGGAGGTGCAAAATCATGATGACTCTGGTGGTGTTTCCCCCAACCCGCATTTTGCAAAATTGACTAAGTGTGGGATACACAAAAGAGAGAGTATGACCAAAAGACTAGAATTTTGATCAATGAATGTTGATCCACAGTACTCTACCCTCCCTCTTATGTTTCCTCTATATCCTACTGCCATAAAATAATACTCTTAGAAATTAAATGAACCATAACTTATCCATGGATTTTACCTAATCCAAAGGCTAAAGGTCCATATTTGGGCACTACTAGTTGTAATAATCAAGGAATAAATAAGCATATACTATAATAATTAACAAAGGAATAAATCAGCATATGATCCTAATGCCTTTCCTGGATTGGATAGACATAAATGAAAGGGTAGGATCCAAAGACAGATACAAAGTGATAGAAAATATATTTGTGTTTCATCCCTAAGCATTTCTTGAGAAAAATAAAATACAAAAAGAAAGAAAATAAAACTCACGACTTGTAAGAAAAGACACTCATACAGAGCACAAATATTCAATGTTAAAACATACAATATTTTGCATGTACAAATATCCACAATAAATATTTTGCAACAATGTGTATATTCTTGTCATATATCACTTATTTAACTTAATTAGGTAAACCACATAAGTAACAAAAATATTATAGACTTTGATTGACCTTTCTACAAAACTAAGCAAAAACCCTTTAGATGTAACACTGGGTGATTTCATCTACTTTAACAAGGTCAAAATTTTGTAGTCGACTGTGTTCTAGGCACAAAACTGCAAATTTGAACTTTTAATAAAAGAGGTTAGCTTATCCACTAGAGATACTATGACATAATGAACAACTGGATACTTTTGATTATGAACTTTGTTTCAGTCAAATGGTGGTTTGTGAAATAACCTTGCCAAATTTCCCAAACAAAATCCCATCATAAATGTTTCTCGTTTTGACTATAACACTTTTGTGATTTCCTTTAGAATACTCATCATAGTATCTCAAGCCACACTTTTGTTGACTTGAACTTGTGACTAACTAATTTCAATTCACATCACTCAACCACTCGAGCTAATCGACCGGGCTATACTTTGAAAAAAAGGTTTTCAATTCAAACAAATGGACTCTAGTAGTGAAAAAAAAGGATGATCCTCATACTCTTATACAAAATATGTTAATGCTCTATTAAATTTTAGGGGATTATTCAAGGAAAGGATATTATCATCGCTATTTTCCCAAACAACAAGAAAAATCACATTAATGTTGACTTGGCAAATCAATTAATAGTTCCAAAGCCAAGTATAATTGAAAGGAAAAACGCTTTTAAAGATATACAATATGAAATTAACAACCTACAACTAATATATGTGATCCCTTTAGAGCAATTTTGTTTATACGTATAATTTAAAAGGAGGCTTGGAAGCTTAACCGATACACAAGAATAACTCACGGTGTATCCAAACTTATAATTCCTAGTGCTATGGGAATCATTCCATTGATATAATTTGAGGATAGATCTCTATGAATCCATAACATAATGTCTTATTCACTATGAATTTGCTTAATGTGATGCAAGAGCATCGCTAGCAAGCATGCAGAGTGGGACAACTCAGCACTGGGAATCTTTATGGAACCTCAATGCTGGTAATCACGGTGAATTTTGGAAACACGCTTGAACTCAACACTAGAATAATCTTTTGAGGCACGCTTGAAATCAACGCCAGAATAATATTTTGAGACACACTTGAACTCAACGCCGTAAAAATTCTTTGAGGCATGCTTGAATGAGCGCGAGTGAAGTGGGAGTTTCCACTTCGGCTCTGGAATGAGTCTAGGCTAAGATAGTCGTAGGTTAGGTTTTGATGTAGACAAGTAGTCAATGGGAACCCTAAGAACCCTCTGAGATAAATAGAGGTTTTGTACGCCCAAATGAGGCTAGTTGCAAGTTAGTAGGAGATTTTTGAATCTTAGTTATTTGTTTTACAGTTGTAGCCATTTTCATTTTTTAATGAAGATAACAGAGGAAAATTGACCCAATGCATGGTGTGGACATTGTTTGCAATTCCCTGTTATTGTGTTTTCATGAATGAGTGAATGAATTCCATTATGAATAGATGGAACTGTAAATGTTAGGATAAGTTTCAATTTTTTCTCTTTTGTCGAGTGGTGCAAAGTGTGCACACAAAGCACAAGGAGTGCATTGTCGAGATCTGTTTCGATCCTAAATCTCAAAAGAGATAACACAAATTGTTCCTTTGCAAGGAGTGCACAGAGACTGGTGCAAGGTGTGCACAGTCGTCTGCAAGAATTTGAAGCTTGCCAAAAGATTTGGTGCAAGGAGTGCATAGATCCAAGATTCGACTAAGTGTCGAAGGGACTTTGGAAGGAGTTGAAGAATCATCAAAAGGAGAACGCAAGGAGGGAGAGAGGAATTTCTCTTCAAGAAATCCTTCAGATCTGAGCTATCAAAATCCCTAAAATGAAAGGATTTCATGGGAGTCGAAGTCTTCACAAGACCAAGCTCAGGAGGAATAACACTTTTCATAATTTTTAACAAGATCTAGGAATCAGATTCGTCGGAGGAGAAAAGGCTCGAAACCCTTGAACAGTTAGAAAACGCTCTAAGTCAGGGGAATCAAAAGCTCAGGAGGGGGAGCAATAGTGGTTGTCAGACCACAACGAAAAGGATCAACAGTCTTCTGATTCAATACAAGGTGCACGAGCTTTAACACTTCACACACATAGGATAGGGAACTCACGAAATCCGAGTTCGCGATTTGATCTGGACCGTCGAATCTTGGAGAGATCTGGACTATTGGTTCATTTCGAGAGAAGGAGATATCAGAATTTCGAATATCGGGAGAAGGGAGGTGTGCAACCTTCGAAATTCATGAAACGCAAAGTCTCGATATGCTAAAAGGAGATCTAGACTGTTGGATCACGGGGATTTTGGACCGTTGATCTGACAAGCAGAACTCGCAAGTTCAGGTTTCGAAAGGACGAGCAAGCGATATTTGCGAGATGCAAAGTTGCAAAACGCTCAAAAGATTGGCCCATGGTCATAGCGAAGGGTCGTATCAGTGAAGGAGACTAGAGGAGCTAGCACATGCTAGGCTCATGTCAGGATTTCAGAAGTCATGAGAGTCGGGGTGACTCACTTGCAAGGACCCGATACGCGAAATCGCGAAAATCCTTTCGAGTTAGGCTAGTGGTCATAGTCATGGTCACAAGAAGGAAGGGGCTTAACAAGAGAAGAGCTAGCGCTCGATTGGGAAAAAGTTGAACAACGTGCAGGAGAGAACCCATGGGTCTCATACAACCTACGCCTTTGAAGAAAGGACACATGTAAGTGGGTTTGGGTTCTAGCAGAGACCCGAAGAGTCAATTAGAATCAATTTCTTGATCGATCCTAGACCAGGAGGTCACGCAATGCTTATGAGAAAAGGGGGGTCTGCATCAAGTGGTATCAGAGTAGAGATTTTGTTTGTAGATTTCAGGCAAAGGAGAGGAGACAAAAGAACTCAAAGTTGTACTTTGTGTGTGACAGAAAGTCAACACAATGCCGTCGAGAAGACGAGGGGAGCCACCTTTAGCCAATCGGGCTGTAGAAAGGGAGATGTGAGAAATTCGTGCAAGATTAGAGGCGATGGAGGCAGCGCATAGACGAGCACCTAAAGCCAGAGACGTCAGCGATGCAGAGAGCAAAGACGTTGTGGGCGAGAATGTTGTCGAAGAAGCTGCAAGTGAGGATGTTGCCGAAGAACGCTTGCTGAGAGCAGTTTCCAAATTGGGAGGTAGAGCCAAGATAGAGGTCCCAATGTATGAAGGCAATTTATATGCTGAAGAGATGATGGATTGAATAAGATCCATGGACAAATATTTTGACTATTAAGACGTCAAAGAGGAGAAAAGGGTGAGACACACCGTCACCAGGCTCAAAGGACATGCAACACTGTGGTGGGACGAACTACAGGCTGAGAGGAGGAGAAAAGGCAAATAGAAGATAAAGAATTGGGACAAAATGGTAACCAAGCTAAAGGCTAAATTCATGCCCAAAGTTTATCAGATCAATCTGTTTAGGAAATTGCAAAACCTGAGACAGAAAGGTATGACAGTTAAGGAGTACACAGAGGAGTTCTACAGGATGAACATCAGAACTGGACAAAGGGAGAGAGACGAGGAAAAAAATTCTAGGTATATAAATGGCATGAGATATGAAATCCAGGATGAGCTCAGCATGATGTCGGTAAGGACATTGGAGGATGCTTATCAGTTTGCACTGAAGGCAGAGGATTAGTTGGCCAGAAAACAAAGCCAGTGAAGAAGAGGCAAAGGCCTAGTCCCAAACAAAAGCAAGGGAGTTACCCATGATAGAGAACATCAGTCTAAGGACGAGACTAAGAAACCACACAGTCACTTGGAAAGAGGAGGAAGTTCCTCAGGAAGACAGGGTGGTGTAAGAAGTTCTTCTAGAGGAAGAGGAAGAAGAGGAGGAGAATAAATAAGATGCTATGCTTGTGGAAAGACAGGGCACATGTCTTGGGAA
>JASDQU010688436.1:20427-32886 GCA_032191745.1 Picea mariana
TGCTACCTGAACAAAGAGAACTTCTTTCCCTTCTCTGATACCACTCTTGACGCAAGTCGTGTGTATCAGAGTGCTTCCTCTTTCTCCTTCTCTCGCCTGCAATATACCGACAAGATTACAAGGCTCTAATACCACTCTTATGCAACCCCTCGCCCTCGACGACACAGTTGCTATTACCAGGACCTTCGCTTTCCACGGGCCCGAAGAACTCAACGGTTCTTCTCTCTTCCTATTGAATTCTCTACACCCACAGTTCACTCCTCTCTATTCTCTTTTTCCTCTGCTCGGGGGATCGGAACTTCACTTCTCGCGTTATGAACCACTCAGGATTTCAAATCCTGATACCCGAGTCGCTGAGATGTCGAGATTCACAATCTCGTGATCTCGCGGCTTTGCTTCTCGCGGCTTCGCTTCTCGTGAATCAGGTTAACTCCACTTTGACTTCCGAGGTCCAAGTCACTGATACCTGAGTATCGCTACTTCGCCTCCTCGCGAATTGGTGACTATAAAACTAGTTGCTTGGTTCTTCAACTCCCGAGACCCAACGTCTTGAGATCACGTGCCACCGGTCCCTCCGAAAATCGACGGTTCCCACAAAATCTAGAAATCCCTACTCACGATATCGACGTGCATGCAACCCTTGCGCTCGCCAACCCCTATATGACGATATGTGACAGCAAGTGGGTTCTACTTGCGTTTGAAGGTTAAATCTCTCCCTAAAATTCAAGTCATCGATTCTTTTCCTCTTGAAGAGTCCTTCACTCTGAAACTTCTTCCCTCAGAATCAGTCTAGTTTCAGTTCCTCCATAAAATCACATATGCCGCATATGAAAGAAGTAAGTAACAGGAAGCAAATATGCAAAGGCACAATGCCAACAACACACAGAAAACAAACATGTCCATGGGATTTAACCACGACTCTCATGTTCTTCTCTTCCCAGGCCTRCCTCTGAGACTTCAATTCAACTTGCACTTCACCTGCACGGTTCGAATAAMTCAGCACAGCTTCTRGGCAACAATGATGAGAGTTTAACTRTCCAGCCTCCTCAACGCACTCTATGCGAAGGAATTCCACTGCACTCTATGCAGGAATCTCYTGGCTTAGACCGAGAAACGATTGAAACTCATTCTCTCATTCCCTCAGATTTCGAACCTGCCATGCAATCACATATGCAGCATATAGACAATAGGMAAAACAAGAAGCAAACATGSAACAWCATAATATCAACAACACAYAGAGAACAATCAYAGCCATGAAATTGAATCRAAGCTTTACTACTAATTCARTATCTGTACATGGGGATTCTTCACCAGTTCTCTGAGTTGCTCTCCKTYTKCTCCTGAATGCTAATGCTCAATAATCTGAATGCGAATTAATACAATGATACAAAGGAGGGTGCCTATATTCCGTTTTCCCTCTCGAACGCAAAAATGTCTAATCTATAGTTAATTCCTATCTAACAGTATTAATTCTAATAAATGCCTTATTATCTATAATACAATACAAGTGCGCTCGGCTTTGAATGCCTTCATTTAAACGCCGGTGCAACAATCTTCAAAGTGATTCAAAAATGCATGTGCTGGCGCCGTCCAGCTGTTCTCTTTCCTCGCTCCACGCGCTGGCTCGCTTGATGAGTGAGCGATGCTCCTGCATCAAGTAGCACCATCTAAAATTTCATACTTTCATGGAGCTATTGGAGATTCATTAAAACGATCAATTGGAAAAATGCTAAGAGAGAATTTGAAACTAAAGACAGGGGTAAACAAATTATAATTTTCTTTGGTACCAACACCATTGTTTCCAGAACATTTAAATACTATTCAACCTATACTTTAATTGGAGGATATCATAGAAAACAATTCAAAATACAAAGGTTTATCAATTTTATTGCAGGTTGTAAGAAAATATGTTGGTGATTTCATATACAAAATTATTGATATCGTTCAAGAAATTTGGGAGTTGTCCCAGAGTATTGCTAGTTTTTCCTCCATAATAGAAAATTTCAAAGAATATCTGCAGGAAGATTTATCAAATGGTGAAGGATTTTTCAAGGAAGTCGTAAAACAATTTTCAGCAAAACTATCAATGTCAAATGAAGACCAAAGAAAGGAACAAAAGATTCATTCTCATTACTGTATGAAGCAAATTAATGCATGTTGGTTAAGGCGAATTAAATAGTTAAGAGAAATGATAAATGAAACTAATACCCTAAGGAATAGATAGAGTGATCTATTTATTAAACTTTTTAGTATTACCAAGGAATTAAATGGTCCTAATTTATTGATGGCTACCATGATCTCAACCAAAGAATATTTAAGGGGGTAACATAAAGCACTAAAAGTTTCTTGGTCTAACAAATTTTCCGAAACCATAAAATTTTCTGAGGATGACGTTGAAATATGGTTAGTTTGGTATATCAACAGAAATGATAAGGTGGACACCACATTTCATCAATGAGAGCTATATTTAAGGAAATTTGGAAGTCAACTATTTGATATTAAAACTAAACATGAAATTACCATGGCACATTTAAGAGAATAAATTGAGGAGGGATTTAAAAAGGAATTAATCAAAGTTAATGAACTAGATAATCAAGAAATAATTAGGGAAATTATGCCACCTCAACAACAAAATGTACCTATAAAGGATCCAACCACATGCATGTAAAAAAAATGTTTTTCTCCATTATAGTGAGTTGAACATGAACTCTATCCTTTAAGTTTTCCTCAGTCGATTTTTTGCAACAATCATTTGTTATCTTACCTTTATATTCTTGGTATTCTGTGGGATTTAGGATGATTATTGGTTTTTATTCTTTCAATCTTCCAACTATTTTCATTTTATGGTCTGTGAGAGCCAATCTCAGTCCTATTTGAAGGGAGAATGCATTTTTACTTTCTTTAAAGATATTTCTTTTTGTATTTAAAGACTCTTTATTATTTTTTAGACTCCAAGAGAGCTAGTTGGGATATTACGTTATTGTACTCTCAAAGACTTTGATACAATTATTGAGTTACCAAATGTTTTATCTCTCATAATGTTTTTGGTGCTTTATGGAATGATAATTTAAATCTCTCTTTCTATTTGTGGTCCATTCCATGTTCTCTCTATTTTTTGTATTGTTAAATGTTTTGATGAATATTGTTATGGATATATCAATTCTTTGTATTTTGTATGCATCTTATCTATTCACATTGTAAATAGTGTACATATGAGACTCTTTTAAAATACACGTGGTCCCAAAATCTCAAGTGTTGTTTTCCTTGAATGTGAATGTAAATATTAAGTCTTGTCTTTCTCAAAATTTAGTTTTGTTTCATTTTATTTTATTGGAATCATAAGAACAAGAGGAGTACAACCTCTCTAAAATCACATGCGGATTCATATCCTCGTGAGTTTGAACTTAAAATCATAGAAAATATTTTAGATCAATAGGTATTTGACCCATATAGGGACCAATACTAATTGTTCAGAATTTGCATCGAACTCAACTTTCCATTTCTGCAAAAAAATGGTTTTATATCTCCAGTTCCACTTTGATAGATGAATTTTACTGGCATCCTCGATCCCAGTCCTCTTTGAAGGGAGAATGCATTTTTACTTTCTTTAAAGAAATTTATTTTTGTATTTAAAGACTCTTTATTATTTTTTAGACTCCAAGAGAACTACTTGGGAAATTACATTACTATATTCTCAAAGAGTTTGATTAAAATCTTGAGTTACCAAATGTTTTATCTATCGTAATATTTTTGGCATTTTATGGAATGATAATTTAAATCTCTCTTTGATTTGTGGTCCATTCCCTGTTATCTATATTTTGTGGTATTGTTAAATGTTCTGATGAATGTTGTGACATATATATCAATTCTTTATATTATGTATGCATCTTATCTATTCAAATTGTAAATATTGTATATATGAGTTTCTTTAAAAATACACCTTGTCCCAAAATCACAAGTTTTTTTTCCTTGAATGTGAATGTAAATATTAAAAACGTCCTTCTTTGAATTTTGTTTTGTTTCATTTTATTTTCTTGGAATCATAGGAACAAGAGGAGTACCACCTCTGTAAAATCACAGGGGGATTCATATCCTCATGAGGTTGACCTTAATATCGTAGAACAATCTTTTAGATCAGCATGTGTGTGACCCATATAGGGACGAACTCTAATTTTTCAAAATTTGCATCTAACTCAACTTTCCATTTCTATAAAAAAAGGGTTTTAGATCTCCAGTTCCACCTTGATTGATATATTTTATTGGCATCCTCCGTATATATCATAAATAAAATGAGGAATCCTCTAGCTAATATCATACTACGGGACTTATATGGAAGCAAAATGGAAAAACTCTCAGAGGTAAAACCTTTTAGGGTTTTAGACATGATATATTTTATATAATATCTGTATCCATCTAAGTTTGATTCCTCCATGGCCACATATTTTAATGCACTCTCAAATTGTATATTTCTATCTTCTGTATTCCACTTAAAACATTTCCTATCCATTATAGGCATCTGGATACCTCGCATTCCCATAATCTTCAAAATCATATCCATGTCTTTACGAGATGAAATTCCACTCATGATATCTCTCGAGAAGAATCTACCAATGAAACCTCCATCCAAATAATCCTCCATAGATAAATGCAAGGGTGAGGCCAACAAATTACGTATAGTCATTTTAGACTGAGCATCATTAAAGTTGTGGGTGGAATTGATAGCCTAGTAAGAACAAAATTTGGTTGATTTATATCTTTATTGAGAGAATAGATGAGAGAATCATCCAAAAACACAAATCCGAGTAATGAATTTGAAATCCTCACACAATGATTATCCAACGAATTGGAGATAATGACAATACTTTATTTTTCTATTGACTTTATGAGGATAATGATAATGATTATCCTCAAAAACCTCCCACTGCATGTTTCTTCTGATGGTATTAGCAATGTCCTYAGAGAAAAGAATTTATACTTGGAGATTAATGGATTGGAGAGGTAATATTTTAGAGTTTCTTTTATGTTATTTCATGTCCATGTAGTGGAAACSCAATGACTCTATCCACCTCTTTGAGGTGAAATTGCAAAAAAAAGTTAAGATGAAAATTTGTTTGTCTTATTTGATGGTAGAGACAACATCGTCCAMAGAATCTTTCAGAACTCTAATAGCTTATCTTTCAGAATTTCTTTAACAAGATTTATTATTTGTTATAAGCTACTTATTTTTCCTTCCATGTTTATGAATCTTGGAAAGAAGTTGGAAACCTTTAGAATAATATCAATGGTGGCTCTGGATTCTTCTTTAAACATAATGCTAAAGTAATACAAACCTTCTATTGCCATCTCTAAGAGTAAAGAAGCTATAGTGGCATCCACCTTCTTAATTTCCCATATCTTTTTGATGTTGTTTTGTTTATTTTCAAAATTTATTTATTTATTTTTTTCATCCCCAACTTGTAACCAATTTGCTCGACTCTTTATTCACCTTTCCTTTTAATTATCAAGAAAAACTTTTGAGTGTTTGAAAGAATCCCATGCCCCTCACCTTGGTATTAGGGTTCAAGTTTTTACTCAATTTCCTCTAATAACATCTACGATGTATTCAATTTTTCTTTATTCTAGATATTAGCTAATTTATTTTCTATTTTTAGGGAGGAAGGATCATAAACTTTCCATATTTCCTTTATCTTCTCCAGAAAGGAGTCCTCCTCCAACTAGGATGGGTTTAATTTAAGATGGCTAGGGAGTTTCTTCTAGAGAGGAACTAGTTATAACATTGCAAGACTACAGCCCGAGTCACCACCTCAAGAGACCCACTACCTAAACTAAACATTTTTGTCCATGAAATATTTGAAGATGAAAAATAAGTCTAGGAACTTGGACACCTCTTCCTACCTTTTTGCATTCCTCTAGTTCTGAGATATTTTTGCAAGGTGGATGTATAACCCCTTGATTGTCACTAATTGGGAAATGAATAAGTCCAAAAAGGGGTTAATATATGCTACAAATACAGATATTTCTTACACTCCCAGGGTGAAATTTAATCACACCCATCACTACCATATCTTAAACCCAACTGAAACCATGATTTGTGTAGGGTATTCTCCCAAAAGCATTGTTTATTTGTATAAGGTCCATACACATTGATGCAAATGATCTCCTTGGATAAATATATAGAAATAAAATATGTCCAAGGCTTAAGGGAAAGGCCCATGAATTTGAAAGGTCCAAATATTCCCTTTCCCATCCCTTGATAAGGCTCCTTGATCTTCCATGTCCATTTATAGAAGAAAAATACCAACCTTTCAAAAGGGGATATATGACTTTGGTTTCTCTCACAATGAAATATAGTTTCTGGCATGAAAAGTATTGATGAGTTGAGAGTATCCACCAATCTCTTAATGGACAATTTTTTGGAGGAATTAGCCAACCTTTTGTAGTTCAAAGAGAGAACAATCATGAGGAGACCCCTTCAGGGTATTTTTTTGTAAAGGCCCCTAGAATGGAATGTTGTTTTTCAATTATTTATTCTTTGAGGAGTCTTTTTGTCACTATATTATATATCCCCTAGACCCCCTTGAATACCACCCAGTAATTTTGGGGCTTCATTAGACTTTGAGTGCATACTGTATTTAAATCCTTGAGAAGGCTTATAATTAGTCTGAAATTTTAATATTGCAGAAGGCACAAAATGAGGGYCACAAGGCTCAAAGGTGGAATAATTATCAATATCTTGATTTAAATGATGGAGAGGAATGATAATTGTGTGTYGGGGAGCTAAAATACTAGAGATACTATATTTCTAAGACATTCCTTAGGAGATTGGGTAACTTTTTCGAGGAAGAAAAATGCATTTTGTCTACAATAAGAAATGGAATAAGGGGAGGGAATGAGATATGTTTACTTGAGCATTCGATGCCTTTCTACTCTATAKMTTAGGATTCACCCATATTCCCTTAAGAAATTTCTATCATATTTGAAGTTGATTGGTTGTAAATTATCTTTGAGTTCTTCTCCTTTCAATCTGGGGATGAAGTATATTATGGAGGGGCCTCCTCTATTCTAATTCCTCTTAGAGGCCAAATATTTATACTAGTAGGGAGAGACAATTCTTTCTCTAAATGAACATAATATGCACAATGTATGCACATGAAGGGAAGCCCCTATTAATCCAAACCCTTAAAAAAAATCAGTCTCCCCTTGTTTATAGTAATGGAGTTTGTTAAATTGTTTGATAAATTTAGGACAAAAAGAATATGTTTCATTCACATATATCCTATACTATGCAATAAATTTACCACTTCATAGATGAATCCCAAAGAATTCCCTATCCATGTGAACATACTGTATGACCACATGATCAAACACAAACCAGGGTGTTGGTGATCCTATTTTTTTTACTAGTATAGTATTATATAGAATATATTTTACACTTTTCTTAGCCTAATTTTCTCTCTTCTCTTACATCAAAAAAATTCCAAGTAATTAGTCGTTTTCCGAAATGAATATGTGGAGCTGCATAATAATTCTTAAACTCTCTTTTAATTACCCAGGTCTACAACCCCGCAATCACCAAAACACTTTAATTTTTTCCATTTGCATTATATTTTGAGAATTAATCAATTTCAAGCAATGTCAATGCAAAGATACTTACCATCCCTTAACTCTTTTTAGGTCTCTACCTCCACAAGTCCACAGGTCTTCATTCACTTTCCACTTTTGACTTATTTTCATATTTATTTATATTTATCATTACAGAGCAAATTTCCTTAGTTCGCATCACGTTTCCATTGCTAGTTTTTATGCGCATTCGGACATATGCAAGTTTTCATTTATCCCAACACTTAACCATATTATCAATTTCAATGTGGCCATTGTCACCCTTTCCCGAATATTGTTTCACAAGAATTTATGTCCACAAATCCATAACTCCAAAAATCCGTGTTATACTCTTAGAATTTTTCCATACATCATTTTACGCCTCCATACTTAACACTTTTCATCCATAATACCATAAAATCACCATTTCCCATCAAATTAATTACCCCTTCCACATCATCCTCCACTCATAAAAGCATAGTGTGATTATTAATGCACAACAAATAAATTAAGGGTCACAATAAATCCAASTCCCACGAAAATTGATTAAGTKTAAAGCATGATYTATGGTTGATTGTGTTAACAAGGAAGTRTGTAGTGGGAATTTAAATAAAATAAAAACTCCAACCTRTAAGTATYGGCAATARMACCACCTTTGTAAAAAGAAGAGAARATGTCAAGTAAGAAGAATGRAATATTTTTTGGAGATACATTGAACACACTAGGTCATGAAKATCAATAGTTCCAATAGTCTAGAGCATACAAGTACTATAAGTCTCTTCATCCAACTAAGAAGAAGACACACCTAATCTGGACCTCAAGAATATAATTGGTAAGATGTGTTCCAAAAGTAACTGATATCAAAGAGATTATTCAATGGTGTGTATATAAATTTGTTTCTAAATGAAGAATAATTCAAATGGAAGGTCATCAACCCATTTCTGTAGCTCCTTCAACATTTTCTAAAATGTTAGGACTCCCTCCACCAACTATGCGATTTAAGAGTGAGGAAGCTGAAGAATTTTTGAAGTAGCATAAGGGAGTGAACATATTGCTGAGAAACTATTTGGAAAATCCAACCTATAATGTTGGTACTTCTAGAATCAAGGTAAATTTGATAAAATACCCATACATATAATTTGGTTAGCTATTTGCTAAAATTCTCGGTTTCAAAACTACTATGTTCATAACAATAAATGTTATATATTATATGCATTATGCCCTCAATTAAAAGACTATCATCAATTGGGGTTATCTTATCTCAAATGGAGTTTATTCCCAACTAAATAACCTCAAAAATACCCATAAATTATATATGGATTCTCACCTCATTTTCCCCATTGCTTATCGCCATGTTTTTGAATATTTTCTTGGGGAAAACATGTGGATTTTAATCTAGAACCATTTTATGAATGACGTTCAATTTTATAAAGACATAAAGGCCAATAAATTTTCTACCCAGTTCACAACAATTTCATCTTAGATTTAAATTTAAGGTTAATATTCGAACATAGCACATCAAGGCTATCCTTAGAGGTAAATTCATTCCTTATTGGAAAAGGGATTTATGAGTTGTCTGAAGAATTCACTGTAATTGGAATATTTGGTAGTAAGGAGAAACTTTTACTTTTACCATTTTATACATCAAATAAACTCTKTGTTGGAGAAGTATGCAAGAAATACAAAACTTGGGCCTGTTTCTCCAATGAAAAAAGAAAAAGACAATTTATACCCCTACCATGGAAAATTTGGGATTGCATTGTTAAACATATAAATCACTTGAATGAGTTGGCGGGACATCATTAAMATATGGGTTTAAACAAAGAAAAACTTGTTAAAGGCTTTGACCTAGATAACAAATTCAATACACATATGTAGTTAGTGAGGTATTCTTCACACTTCATCAGAGATGAATGGTTTCAAGAAGGTGTCAAAGATAATTTGGATCTTTAGTAACTAGTGGCCTACCGAAATTCAAACAATTATAGAGAAGTAAATAGTACAAATGAGATATACAAACAACATGAAAGAGAAACAAAAAATAAAACCCTAACTGATCGACAACGTATCAAACAAGCACTCTATCTCGAATGAAGAGAAAAACCAGTGGAATGGATACCAAAAAAACACTAGTTGTAGGATTAGATGACGATGGAGATAAAAACCCACCAAGGAAAATCCTTGAGAAAACACATGTTGCATATACTCCTATAAAAAGAAAAATAAATGTATCATCAATGGAAATAAACACATCAGAATTCTAGGAAAGGCCCCGTGTGATGGACATGGATGGGATCATTGAAGAACCTGATTGGTTTGCGTAAAGGATGTTAGAGACGAAAGAAATAGTTGATTATGTTATGCCTTAGGATCCTGAGATATCTGAACAGGAATTTGTCACTCTATAACACATGTCTTACAATAGTGAAACAAAAAATTATTGCTAAAAAAGGTTAAAAACAAGAATAAGAAGTCATCTAAGCGATGGAAATATTTGAATGATTTGGATGGAGTAGCACCATCTAAAATTGCATACTTTCATGGAACTATTGGAGATTCATTAAAATGATCAATTGAAAAAATGGAAAGAGATAATTTGAAACTAAAGACAAGGGTAAACAAATTATAATTTTCTTTGGTACCAACACCATTGTTTCCAGAACATTTAAATACTATGCAACCTATACTTTAATTCGAGGATATCATAGAAAAAAATTCAAAATACAAAGGTTTATCAATTTTATTGCAGGCTGTAAGAAAATATGTTGGTGATTGCATATACAAAATTATTGATATCGTTTAGGAAATTTGGGAGTTGTCCCAGAGTATTGCTAGTTTTTCCTCCATAATAGAAAATTTCAAAGAATATCTGTAGGAAGATTTAGCAAATGGTGAAGGATTTTTCAAGGAAGTCGTAAAACGATTTTCGGCAAAAGTATCAATTTCAAATGAAGACCGAAGAAAGGAACAAAAGATTCATTCTCATTATTGTATGAAGCAAATTAATGCATGTTGGTTAAGGAGAATTAAATAGTTAAGAGAAATGATAAATGAAACTAATATCCTAAGGAATAGATAGAGTGATCTATTTATTAAACTTTTTAGTATTACCAAGGAATTAAATGGTCCTAATTTATTGATGGATACCATTATCTCAACCAAAGAATATTTAAGGGGGTAACATAAAGCACTAAAAGTTTCTTGGTCTAACAAATTTTCCGAAACCATAAAATTTTCTGAGGATGACGTTGAAATATGGTTAGTTTGGTATATCAACAGAAATGATAAGGTGGACACCACATTTCATCAATGAGATCTATATTTAAGGAAATTTGGAAGTCAACTATTTGATATTAAAACTAAACATGAAATTACCATGACACCTTTAAGAGAATAAATTGAGGAGGGATTTAAAAAGGAATTAATCGAAGTTAATGAACCAAATAATTAAGAAATAATTAGAGAAATTATGCCACCTCAACAACAACATGTACCTATAAAGGATCCAACCACATGCATGTAAAAAATATGTTTTTCTCCATTATAGTGAGTCGAACATAAACTCTATCCTTTAAGTTTTTTCCTCAGTCGATTTTTTGCTACAATCATTTGTCATCTTACCTTTATATTCTCAGTGTTCTGTGGGATTTAGGATGATTCTTGGTTTTTATTCTTTCAATATTCAAACTATTTTCATTTTATGGTATGTGAGAGCCAATCTCAGTCCTGTTTGAAGGGAGAATGCATTTTTACTTTCTTTAAAGATATTTCTTTTTGTATTTAAAGACTCTTTATTATTTTTTAGACTGCAAGAGAGCTAGTTGGGATATTACATTATTGTACTCTCAAAGACTTTGATACAATGATTGAGTTACCAAATGTTTTATCTCTCATAATGTTTTTGGTGCTTTATGGAATGATAATTTAAATCTCTCTTTCTATTTGTGGTCCATTCCATGTTCTCTCTATTTTTTGTATTGTTAAATGTTTTGATGAATATTGTTATGGATATATCAATTCTTTGTATTTTGTATGCATCTTATCTATTCACATTGTAAATAGTGTACATATGAGACTCTTTTAAAATACACGTGGTCCCAAAATCTCAAGTGTTGTTTTCCTTGAATGTGAATGTAAATATTAAGTCTTGTCTTTCTCAAAATTTAGTTTTGTTTCATTTTATTTTATTGGAATCATAAGAACAAGAGGAGTAAAACCTCTCTAAAATCACATRCGAATTCATATCCTTGTGAGCTTGAACTTAAAATCATAGAAAATATTTTAGATCAATAGGTATCTGACCCATATAGGGACCAACACTAATTGTTCAGAATTTGCATCGAACTCAACTTTCCATTTCTGCAAAAAAATGGTTTTATATCTCCAGTTCCACTTTGATAGATGAATTTTACTGGCATCCTCGATCCCAGTCCTCTTTGAAGGGAGAATGCATTTTTACTTTCTTTAAAGACATTTATTTTTGTAGTTAAAGACTCTTTATTATTTTTTAGACTCCAAGAGAACTACTTGGGAAATTACATTACTATATTCTCAAAGAGTTTGATTAAAATCTTGAGTTACCAAATGTTTTATCTATCGTAATATTTTTGGCATTTTATGGAATTATAATTTAAATCTCTCTTTGATTTGTGGTCCATTCCCTGTTATCTATATTTTGTGGTATTGTTAAATGTTCTGATAAATGTTGTGATGGATATATCAATTCTTTATATTGTGTATGCATCTTATCTATTCAAATTGTAAATATTGTATATATGAGTTTATTTAAAAATACACCTTGTCCCAAAGTCACAAGTGTTTTTTCCTTGAATGTGAATGTAAATATTAAAAACGTCCTTC